>CAHIKZ030004686.1:497500-625000 GCA_903632075.3 Acanthosepion pharaonis
TTAGGGAACTGGAGCATGATGAAGCCAATAAGTACCTAGGAATTAGGAAAGGAGATGGCATACAACATCCCCAAATGAAGGAGAAGGTAAGAAAGGAGTACTACAGGCGTGTACGCCTGATACTAAATACCGAGCGAATCTCAAAAAACAGATTATCACCCATAAACACCTTGGTTGTCCGTATGGTGCAATACAGCTTTAATGTTCTTAACTGGACTACAGCTGAAGTTAAGAAAAATGGACGCGCAATCAAGAATGCTTCCGCATGCATCATCCCAAAGATGATGTTGATCGCCTGTATGTGCCCCGATTCGAAGGAGGCAGAGGATTAGTTCAACTAGAACTGTCCTACAAAACTACAATAATTGGCCTCCAAAGATACTTGGAAACTACAGAAGACTGGATGATGGTATGTGTCAAAGAACATGAAAGTAGTAAGCGTTTTTACTCCGTAATAAAGGAAGCCAACAATTTCAAAATGGAGTTTCAAACGGGAGCAGAAATACAAGTAAAGCACAATACACCGAATGATGCTGCAAAATACTTAAAACAGAGAGCAAAGATAAATGCAAACGACCAGATACAGAAACAATGGAAAGATAAGCCGCTTCAATGTCAATACACTGTCGTACCAAACTAGCTGACGTAGACAAAACCCATAACCATCGGTGGCTACGTAGTGCAGGGTTGCAAGATGAAACTGAAGCTTTCATCATTGCTGCACAGGACCAATTCTTGTTAACTAGAAATTATCAAGCACATATACTACAGTATTGTGTTAATTTTGAAAATGCAGATTCCTTGATAAATGTCCAGAAACAATTGATCATCTTGTATCAGGCTTCATGATATTGGCACCCACTGAGTATAAAACCCGGCATCACAGAGTGGGCTAATATCTACTCTGGAAAGTTTGCAACTTCTACGGGAAGGAAACTGAAAGAAACTGGTATCAACACAACCCAGACCATGTTACGGAGATAGGATCCGTTAGAATTCTATGGGACTACACAATACACACTGACAGAACAATCAAAACTAACCGCCCAGACATTGTTATTAAAGACCGCAAAGAAAAAAAGTTCCTCCTTATTGATATGACAGTCCCTACAGACTGCAATGTATCTTTGAGGATATTCAAAAAGCTGTCAAAATACAAAGACCTTGAAATAGAAATCTCAAAAATGTGGCACATTAGCAATCCCTGTTGTAGTTGGAACCCTAAGATTGATTGGAAAGGTTCCTGTAGATTCATTGAAGGGACTCCTGGAAGCTCATGACTCAAAGAATTACAAAAAAAAAATGTTCTCACATATAAACCGCACGCTTTAATAAGGGCTTTATTTATGTAATATATATATATATATATATATATATATATATATATATATATATATATATATATATATTGACAGTGGAAACTGTCATGATACCATTTCTAACTTAGGTCTTTGGGGCGGAACCCGGAAAGAAATGTACACGCCAGAAATCAAAGGAAATAAAAAAAACAATAATAATGATAATAATAATAAAAGGATTGACGCAATCCTTCCAATATTTTGCAACATTTTGAGAAGAGCGCGATTTCAGATGAGAAAACTATAATACGGTGTTTAAAATTATTTGGATTGTTAAACACTGTTTCTTGTACACTATTTACATTGGTTGGCCTATCATCCTCATCTTTCTTGCCATATTTATTACAATATTTCGGCCGTTGTACGCTTCGGCTTTCTTCAGGTGGTTGAATGTCGAACTGAACCCTTTATTTCGCTCACTGGGGTAGACCATTCTAGTTCCACGTGCCATGTCTAATGAATGTCAGTTATCAGTTATCCCCTGCTAATTCAACTCTCCAAGTTCTTCAGCGCTTCAACCAGGTTTTGAACTCACACTCTTTGCTTGCTGTCACTGGATATAACTAACGCCTTTATCCACTGTGCCACGTGGACTTGAGTGTGATATTCCGAACAATGTAAACAGTGTACATAATACCTCATCTCAGAAATATAGACAGATACTGTTTCTTGTATTTTCTGAAATAGCACTTTTCTCTTGTATTTACGTCCGATTAATCCATATATTCAAAGACGAATATGCTATATGTCTTTTAACTTGTATATTCCAATCAATAGATAGGGACCTTCGGGAAAATGAAAATATGATGACTATTCTTATGTCTAAACAGATATATCGTAGGGTGCATAAAATTAAATAATTAATTTGAAACATTTCGCTAAACATTTCGGTTGATTCAGTGCAGTTATCACGTCAATATATGTTTCTTGAAGTGATGTTTGCAGAACTACGTTAGATTTTACTTAGTGGGTTTTATCGGATGATTTCTTGTCACTACCCCCAATTCCCACGATCCTTTCACTGAATGTCAAAACTGTCTTTTTTTTTTACCAGACGGAATATTTTTTTGTAATAATATGTAGGGTAACGCAGTGGGGCCTGTAATGGCCAATTTTCGTTTTCCCAGCAGGGAAATGTTGTCGGCTACTTCTCCGTGATGAAGAGGGTTCAGTGGTTGAGATAACCACCGACTTTTATCCGGAACATCTTCTATGTAACAAGTAAAAAATCCCGACAAAATATTTTAGAAGGAATATAATTTTACCAGGAATTCTCGCATTCTTGCAAAGCACTGATTCGTCAATTCACAGTCCAGTGAAGTATCATCGAAACATCCTGATTCTTTTCCATTCTACGGGACTTGCGAAAGTCAACTGGGCATATCAAATATATTTCAGAAATCATACTTATTATAAAACCCAGGTTGTGTATGTGTGTCTGTACGTTTATATATTGGGTCGGATTTCCTACACTTTGCAACCGATTTCAACAAAACTTCACAGGACTAGGTAAAATTACCTTGCGGTGGTTCTGAGAGCGCCCAAAATTGGAAAAACACAATTGTTTTTGCATGAAATCAATTTGAAAACACGATTAAGAGCCATCACTGTCGCAAGAATGAAAGGGGGACAACTCATATCAAGTTATATTATTATTATAAAACCCAGGTTGTTTGTGTGTGTGTGTCTGTGTTCGTTTTTATATGGGATCGGATTTCCTACATTTTTCAACTGATTTCAACAAAACTTCATTTTTTCTTTTGGCAGGTAGTGTTGTCTTATTGTCTTGCACACTTTTTTCTTTATTTTTACATTCAGAATGATTTAAAAATTCCATTTACAAGACAATTGTTTATAATACAATTCTCATTCAATCGGTAGACTCATAACGATTGAAAACAATGTTTTTGTTTGAGTTTGTGGTTTACCAATTCGTAAAAAGAAAAAAAAAAATTAATTAAGACATGCGTGTCCGTCAACCTTAAACAATAATCTTTGTCAATTTTATTTTTTATGTATTTATGATGATCGATACTTGATCTATCTCTTACTGTTACATCCCCGGGCAACGCTGGGCTCTACTGCTAGTATATTATACTTCCAACATGTTACCTTTTTCGTTAGATCTTTTATTCTAATCCTTAACTTATCCTACTTTCATTTCAACACATGATAATACATTTTCCTATTTGATCCTAATTTTATAATGTATTGTTTCATATTATCACTGTCTTTGCATTTGCCTTCAGTAAAGTTTGGTGACTATATTTGTTCAGTTGCATTGCCTTCCATAATGTAAAGAATGAATGTAGAGAGTTACGTTTATGATTCAATATTATGTCATCGATTTGGCTTTAACTGTAGAGACATTCCTAAATTTATCGGCAGAACAAACAATGTGGTCGAAACACAAACACATAACCGTATTTATCTTTGCCTTGAACGCCATAGGAATGACTATTGATCGCATTTTTATAGAGCTTGAGATGTCAGCTGTCAGTTTAAATATGGACAGCACCAACCATTTTCTATTCTTGTCTTCCTTTGTATTTAAACTTCATGTAGCTCTGATGATTGGCTGATGGTGTCTTACTCATATGTCCAAGAAAAAAGGAACCATTCCTTCGTCTTGGGTGAACTTCGCACCCAAAATTTAACTCGAACGTACTACGAAAATACTAATATCTACTTTTAGAGGACTCATCCAATGCGATGGTTGTTTATAGCTACTATTATTTAACCTGTAAATCTAAGTCAGTATGGCTGACATAGTGAAAAACTTAGATAAATTATTGAAGATATTCAAACTAATGAAATATCTAAAGACAAACTTAATCTCTTATTAAGATACAATGGTAATGATATGATTCATCGTTCCATTACACGTAATACGGCTCAATCAATGAAAATAGTTAAAGTTACTCCCAGTTGAACTTCGTGAAATAGGTCTCTTAGAACAATTTTCTCAAGATCACAAAATGTTATCGCTTTTTGTAGTATTGGTGGGAGTTTCTTTCCTAGAATTTGCTTTAGGATAGAATAAATTAATTTATAGTCATATTTCAAAAGTCTTCAACTGATTTTATTTCTTTCTTTTGGTAAAGTGTGTTCATTGTGATTACGCGGTGTTAGAATTTCAGATCATTGGTAAAATGTTTTACGTAGAAAATTAAAATATTCATTCGTTCATACATTATAGAATCATCGAACAGAGAATTTGTGTGTATGACGCTGATAATTTCGACATATTTGGATGAGATTGACAAGCATGCCTGAAATCAATATGTGTGTATTGATCTGACGAGGCTATTTACGAACATGACTTGAGTTCTTAGGTTAAGGTTATTGGCTATATAGCATCTTGCGCTGCTGAACAAATAACCCTAGCGTAATCCATCCTGTTTTCTATTTTCTTCTATCCTATACTAAATGGGCCGAGTGTTTAAAACGTTCGTTTTCAGACCATAAGACCCAGCATCGCATCATATATATAATTATATCATTTTATAATCGATTTGTCAAGAAGGTAATTTCTTGATGTTATCGGTCTGGAGGAGTCGATCCTAGCGTGCGGTCATTTTGGAAAGTGCCCGAAACCTATACCAAAGATTGGCTAAGCTCTCTGAATTAAATTGGGTACACAGAACTCATTGGCAACCGTCGATGGTTGTGATAGCATGAATTCGCAAGTCATCGTGAGCGAGAGTTTGACCGTGCCAGCCTTGTTCAGATTGTTTAACACGCTACACAATGCTCTCTCTCCCAAAAGCTGTAAGTATGGTCTCCTGGGCATAGTCGCATTATTAACCACTTTGTTGTGTTGAACAAACACAAATATGTCTGAACAGGAGTCTGTAACAGTGATTGACTAGCCGCCTTAGTAGACAGACATGACCATTATTATTATTATTATTATTATTATTATTATTATTATTACAAATGTATTATAAATGACAATTAAACTGAGTTATCTGAAATGTTTAGTGTTTATTCCATATTCAGTGTTTTTATGATGTATTCAAACTACGTGCTACCACAACTACAATTCAAAAAAATTCCAAATTATATTTTCTTTTTTGCGTCCTATGAGTTGGAAAACTTAAAAAATAATGCTTATTATTTTGTCGTTCATTTTCTTATTCCAAATTTCAATATAGATAACATCAGTCAATGTCTTTCATGATCAGTATTCTAGACACTGTGGAGAAATCAGGAGCAATTTAGTACAGAACGTTTAAATTTTCCTCACACCTGAGATTTTACACTGTTAGAGACTTTAACATCTTTAATTTTGATTTCGCACTCGATATAACAGAACCATTTAATTATGTTCAACTTTTATTTAAAAATACATTTTATAGAAAATCTTTTACATAAGTTTTACTTTTATTCAACAATAACATTTATAGAGAAATATTTAATCTAGTAAATTGTTCGGCGCCAGGTTATAATATTTGACTTTATTCATTTCCGTCAAGAAAATACTTGTGCACTTCGAAAAAATCAACTTTACATAAAACATTCCTTTGCAATAAAAATGAAGTTATTTTTTTTCTGTCCGAGATTAGAATTTGTCTTTTGTTATTAGTTTTCGGCGAACATATATTTGCCCTTCGACAAAAGCATCGTTACAGAAATAATTTTCAAATTCTCCTAGTATTTTCTCGTTTTGTATGTACCAGTAAAAAAAAAAAACTAATTTATTCTATACTAGCTTAAAAGAAATACATGTGGACTTTTAAGTTAACACCTTCTAAGGGTTAATTAATCCAAAATAAATGGGCCACTTGTCCAACTGAGAAAACAGCAATGATAATTTTGAAGAAATAACTTTGAATTCTTCAATTAATTCAATGGGATTTCAAAACCAAACTTGAACTCTGATTCGGGCTATAAATCTAATTCCTGTCAAAATACCGATTTGGAGCCAAAGTCGGATGTGGGCCGAAACGTTTATTTGGAGTGAAGGTCTGATTTACACTGAAAATTGAGTTCTTCAAATCTTAAAGTCCGTGTGATTTCAGTTGATTTGAGTTTTTCAAGCCTGGGAAGTGAGAATTGTTCAGCAAGATCGGCACAGACATCTTGAGATGATTTATTTTCCAATCAATTTTCTCACAGATGTATCGTTGCAAGACCATCCATTTTTTACCTGTATGGCAAATTCTTAGATGAGCTTCGCTATTTTCACATGATCAGACATACTCACATTTCCCCCATAATACATATGTAAAAAGTAATTTCAACTCACCTGTTCTCTCTAAGAAATACTATTTTGAGGAGCAAACTTCATCATGGCTTATTCCTTGAACTCTAGAATGATAACGTCTTCAAGTCAAGGGTCAAACGCTTTATCCTCGTAATCTGCACTTCATTCTATATCCTCTCATCATTATATCATATCACCTCATTCATCAGCCTTCAATCATGAGCAGATATACCTTGTATTGAATGAGATGTAGTATAAAAAGAGTACTGAGGATCAATTACATTTTCATTAATGGTCGGTGTTCTTGATCTTTGAACTATCATACACTGGTACATATCTGCCTGTACTTGTGTATATGGATCTTCACAGATGTCGGGCAGGCATACTAATATATTAATTATATTTTACCAAACGGAGTAAGTCACTCTGTCTAAAAGACAAATTTCGAACAAGTCATTATAATATATATCATTAAACATGACATATTCCATAGGGAGAAATCATTCTAATGAATGCCATTATCAAGTGATTTTCAGAAAAGTTTTCGCATGAAAACCTTGTAGGAGATATTCATAGTTATCAAAGAGCTGACTCATTTGTGACAAGAAATAATTGCAAATAATATTAAATATATGTATATTTTAAAATCATTTCGCCCTAAGCAAGACAATAAAGCCACTAGGATTTTACATGTTTCTGAGTGTTAGAGAATATGAGAAAAAAACTATTATTTAGAAGAGAGGACAATAAAAGAATAAGAAGACAGAAGATAACGTTTGACATTGCATTTAAATTTTTGAAGATCAAATTGACTGGGAAGCAAGAAGCCGGAACTCAGTTCCACATAAGATAATGTGATTGAAAAAACTGTTAGCATAGAACGTGCGGTTAAATTTAGCTATTTCAAATATAGATTGATGAGACATTTCCGCCAATTTATTACTATGCATAAATTTAAAAAGTCTAGGTATAATAGAGATACGTTCATCAGAACAATTAGCATTAAATTATTTACATAAATGTCAGGACGTAAAACTATGTAATGGCGATAAGAAGGGATTGAAGCCGATATGCCATATCATGAACTATAACATTGTAGATTTTTCTTTCGGTTTAAATAAAACTCTCCAAATATATAGCAGTAACACCAGATCAGATGTTGTCAGAGAGATTCAAAACATGGAACAATGGTAGACTAATAAATGTGTAAGATTGATTCTTTCTCTGCTGCAGATTAAGCAACTGATTCAATAAAACCATTCCACTGTCATATCAGCAAAAAAATGTTAGTCTGAGAAAGTGCATGATGATGCAAAGTAAAATAATTCTCGGAGACGTTTAAAAAAGAGCAGATTCCGTTTTGAGGAGTATAATTAAATCTCTCCTTGCCCCATTTAATAACTGAATGTTTGGTCGGTTTTGAGATCAGCTGTCATGTTGAATTTATCGAACTCATCAGACGTACTTCATGTTTTGAATAATAAATTTGACAAGCAAAAACTGAAATTATTTATATCTCAACATAATAGAATGAACAATTTCTCCTACAAAATACGAATGGGGATTATGTTTTTTTTTTTTTTTTTGTAAATAGGATCAACACGAATTTACTTTTAGATCGATCACACAAACATCACATTCTGAAAAAGGACTCAGGAATGATTTGTTGCCTTATCAGATAGAATTTTAAATTCGTTTAAATAAATAATGTATAACGATTGAATAACATGAAAATAGTAAAACATTGAAATCAGGTTGTAAATTGTGATCTTCGCTAGAGTGGAAAACAAAAATGCAGATGTCCCTCTTGCCATTTGCAAAATCGTCCACGGATCTCCAAAATTTCCGATTAGAATTTAAATCTTCGTAACATATATGTCTGCCTGTTGGCATATCTTACGCGGGATCGCTCGCTCTCTTTCTCTCTATATGCATATATGCATACATGCACGCACACACACACACACACATATATATATTTTACTGAATAGTTTCGTTTACGATTACATTTATACATACTTATATTTATAATACATACATATATCATCATCATCATCATTTCATTGACTTTTATAATCAGGTGAGGGATCCGAATGCAGAAGCCACACTAAATCTCCTCCACAACTGTCTCTCAACGACAGCCACCAGCAATTCTTGTATAGTCATACCTGTTCATTGTTTTACATTGTCCAACCAGTTTTTAGGTTGGTGTCCTCTCCTACGTCCACCTATAACGAGGGGCTTCCATGTTGGCCTTGCACAGACTACCGCGCCTTGTAATGTGTTCAAACCACACCATTTTTTCTCCGTATGAAAGTGGCGAGAATATTTCATGATGGCTCACAAAATTTTCAAATCTTTTCTGCACAAACTCATTGTTTTATGTTCCCAATAGGAGACTTTAAGGAGTTTTTTCATTCATTTGTTCGCAAACCCTTGAATTCTTCTCTCTGTTCCTGCAAACATTTTCCACTTTTCACATGCGCGTAGGAGAATAATGGCTACCAGCGATATGTAGACTTTATACTTCGTCTGCAAGCTGATGTTGCTCCTCCATATTCTTGCCAATATGAACATCACTGTCATGGCTGCGGAAATCTGTGTGCAGATTTCCGACTTGCAGGTACAAGTTTGATCCTAATTATTTAAACCTGGACACTTCCTCTAGTGAATTCTCGTCCATGGTAATTCTGACACAGGTGTTACTGTTTGTGCTATTCACCATTGCTTTGGATTACTCGGCGCTGACCTCCATCCCATATGCCCCTGCTCTTTCAAAACTTTTTGTGGTCAAGTCCTGGGGCTCACTGTTTCTACCCCGCTATGAAGTCTATATCATATACAAAAAGTAGGTTACAGACGAGACTATCACCGATAGAGATTGAAGGATGTTGTAGTTCAAGATTTCTTGAATGAGCCTCTCTAGAATTAGATTGAACAGTGTTTTTGAAAGTAAGCATCCTTGTCTCACGCCAGCAGTTGTCCGGAAGAATCCTCCCCGTTTGTTTCCCAGAAGAACTGCGCTGGTGACATCTTTATACAATGGCTGGAGAACTTGGATAATTCGGTTATCTAAATAGAATCCCATGAGGAGTTGCTAAAAACAAATATTTTAGGCAACAACAATAAAATAAACAGGCCTTAACACACAATTTTAAATCATCCCCATGGGAACGCGAATTTCATAACGATTATTCGGTATTTGCACGTTTGCATGGAACGCTGATTCATGTTATCGACATGGCATATTATGCACAATCACTAATATATATATATATATATATATATATATATATATATATATATATATATATATATATATATATATATAAAGGAAATAGATTCTTGTTAATCCGAGTGATTTGTATAATTTAAACTTTATTTTAGTGAATACTCGTGTCATGTTTAAAAGCTATCTTTAGGACGGAATTTTTCATACAAAACGTTTCGTCATTTAAGTCTTCATCAGAATGATGTCTATTATGCCATTACAGATGTTCACATGGTAGCCGGACCGATTTCATTTAAGTTATTTCTTTTTATGTTTCCCCACTTCTCTCATTAGATATCTCACATTGACATGATGGCAAATTTGCCAAGATAGGTGACATCTTAGAATCCAGCAGTACATTTATTTCGGATGATCTAACGTTTAATACACTTTCTATATATTTTCGTCTTTGTACATTACTTTCTCTTTTAATTATAGTGGAAGTTTTTCTAAATTATATTCATGGCAAGACTCGTTTCGTTGAACAACTAATGCATAGAGTGTGCATTTTAAGAAAGAAAAAAAATCATGTTCATATATTTTAGTGAAACTCCTTGAGGTTTTCTCCCATATATTGCTGGTACCAATTATTACAGCTGGTAGAGTAAATATCTCTTTCAAGATTTAACGTATTAGTTTGTTTTGTATTAAGTTAATTATTCGCTAGATCATCCATACAAGTCCTAAATGGCGAAAAGCGTCACACGAAAAACTATTCTTGATCTATCGAAATTGAAATTTTCCATATATACATATATGTGTTTGTGACTGTGTATTTGTGTGTTTAATCCGACATTACCTTCTTATATTTATAGAGGTTATATTCAATCATTTTATATAACTTCCTCCAAGTGCAGGTACCCATATAATGTATTAGACACACGTACACATTCAAACAAACACATTCATCTATATACATGAGCAATTTACGTATTTCTGTAAATAGTAATGTATATGTCTCTTAAAAATTTAATAATGATGTCTTCATGTTGTTAGTGAATTGTAAAAGATAAATAAAAACAAATTCGAAGCAAAAGGACACAGCAAATTATTCTGCTGCTTTTTATCAATTTTCTTAAGAGATTTAACATTTATAAATTGATTCCATGGTAGAAAATTAAAAGGAAAACCACTAAACAATGTACTTAGAAATTCTGACGTCATTCTACGATGACTTCCGTTAACATTTGTGACTATCAACAAAATACTTTAACAGGTGACGATCTATTGCTCATTGTCGTCAAACGAAATTGAACTGTGAAAGGTAGCCAAGTGCACGGTTAATCTTTTTTGTGAGAATTCTTTCTCGTATAGAGGAAAGCATCTTTAGAAGAGTAACTTGCAAGCATATCTTATTATATCCATGCCGAGAAACGCTCACTCAATCGGATAAATAGGCATGCAACTTAGATTATTGTAGAACAGTTCTGGGAAATCGTCTTTGGGTCTTAGTGAGGTGACTTTTTCCCTTTGGCAAATCACAAAATAATCTGAAAAGTGGCGGGGGGGGTGAGAAGAACAGTCCGTTTTGAGTAAGTGACCTAAAACCGAATTGTATTCGCTGAGGAAAACCAGCAATATCAAAACGTGCCGATATTTTTATTTAATAAATCCTTCGATGAATCCCGAATATTGGCGGAGCATATGAAACGATTGCTTAGAGGAAAGATAGAATTCATTTTTCGAATTTTTTTTTCTTTTTTTCATCCTCTTAATGTCGGTGCACTGAACCCGCTCATCGGGTCTCGTTTTCCACTGACGCTCTTGAAACAAAATCCTTTTTGCGTGGAATATTTTCTAACTGATTTCGTCTTGTTGCGTGTACCCATTCCTTAAGTTGCCATGCACATTTTTATTATCTTTATTCTTATTAAATAAAAACTTCCTAATCTGATAAATCTAACTTGAAATATAACATTTGTTTTGTGTTCTGGGAATGTGACTCAAAGAGGCTTAAAGATTATTCTACTTGAGAATTTTCGGAAATGCAAGCATTCGCTATTGGATTATAATTTCAACATTGATATCAAAAGGTAGATGAGTCATATATTAGGTTGCTTTTAAACAAACGTGAAAGGTATTTAAAATGATACACTTTTGAGTCAATTATTTCGTTTTGTTATGTTTGTTTCTTATTTTATTTTATTGTTACATCTGTGCTTTGACTTATTCAGAAAATTCCAGAATGAAGATACTCGCACCTATAAATAATCGTAGATTAAATATCACATGATAAGGAATTGAACTAAATTTCTTTATGCAGACCTGAATTAAATATAACGAACCATTTGGAAAACCGATACATAAATTAATTTTAATTTTAACATATTAAATCATATTTTACCTGGAAATAAGCTAGCAGGTAAAATAATTTCCTGATATTTTGTGATGAGAAACCATTATTATTATTTTTGTTGTTGTTGTTGTTTTTCTCTTCCACATTGCAAAATAAGGATGTTAACTCACTCAACTATTTATTTCCTTGTCAACTTCCGTGAGGTCAGAAAATAAACGATCCATTTGTTCGAAAATTTGTAGCCATAATTCTTTGCACCTCTGAATCAGCATTCATTATATAATCGAGCTAATCACCATCTAACATCGACAATGGCTTTTCTTCAACACTCTCATCCTTCATTAATCACAAATGCCGAGAGTACCCTTTATCCAAACTTTTCAGTTTCCCTGTAGCAATAAAAAAACGAATTAACAACTGACACTGGGGAGCTGTGTCGTTCATTGTCGTTTTGGATGACAATTTATCGATAGATTTTATCTCGAAAAAATCACTGATTGATATTAAAAACTAATCTTAATTCATGAATGCAAAATCAAGTGCAGATAAATCACAACAGTTTCAATAGGATCGAAGGGAAAGTTGTCTTGCTCGGTAAGTCCATCATAGGCAAATTATGTGTTTATTTAAGAAAATAAAAATAAGATATTATTATTATTATTATGGTTTCTTGTGTATACTTATTTTGTTCGGGTCCCCACCAGAGACCTAAGGTTAGAAATGTCATCAAGACATTGTCTACTCTGCAGTTTTCAAAATAATCGCACGTATTTTACATAGATAATATCATTTTCTTCTTCTTCTAAAATTGTTAATGTTCTCATCTGCCACATTTTTTTTCCGATTTCGATTTCAAAGTCCTTGTATTTTGATAGTGTTATGAAGATCTTCAAAGATGCATTGCCGTCTGCATGGACTGTCATGTCAATAAAGAGGTAAATTTTGTCTTTGCGTTCTGTAATTTTAATGTCAGGGTGATTAGCTTTGATTTTTCTGTGTGCATTGTAAAGTCCCATAACCGGATCTGGGTGGTGTTCATACCAGTTTCTTTCAGGTTCCTTTCCGTTAGCGTTGCCAATTTTCCGGTGCAGATAGTGGCCTACTCTCTCGTGCCGTGTTTTATATTCAGTGGGTGCCAATACCGCGCAACCTAATACAAGATGGTCAATTGTGTCTGGAGATATATCACAGAATATGCATTTGGACTAACAGGATTTGTTAGTATATGCACTTGGCAATTTCTAGTTAGCAAGCATTGGTCCTGTGCAGCAAGTATAAAGCCTTCAGTTTCAGCTTTTAACCCTGCACTCCATAGCTACTGTTGGGTATGGGTTTTGTCTACTTCAGGTCGTTTGATACGAGAAGATTATTGACCGTGAAGCGGTTTATCTTGGCATCGTTTCTGTATCTGGTCAGTTGTATTTGTTTTTGTTTTATTATTTAAGTTTTTGCATCATCAGTCGATGTATTATATTGACTCGTATTTCTTCACCCAGTTGAACCTTCATTTTGAACTTGCTGGCTGTCTTTATTCCTGAGTACAGTCGCATACTGCTATCGTGTTATTATTATTATTATTATTATTATTATTATTATTAATATTATTATTATAGTTGTTGTTGATAATTTGTTGCTTTATTTTTCTTTTACTTTCAATCTGTGTAATCATTTACCGTGGATTTCTTATCCAGGAATGTATTTTATTCTTGCTAGTTCGGCTTCAATATTTCCTACTTAATTCCTTTCAATATAGGGACCCAAACTATTTGTATCAATCTCTACCAATTTCTCTCATGCAAATCCAGCTTTTCCGCCATGTTTTCTAATAAAATATGCGCACCTCTGGCAGAAGGTGCTTGCTTCAGTATGCGAAAATCATTTTAATCTCTTGTATTGTTTGTTCGCAAATCAACATCAATCAGTTACTTCAACAAAACAGACAAATGTCTCAACTCGAGCATTGATTGTTGAAACTGCGTTTTCTGTATACAAGCTTTGCTCCTAATATTCTCTAAGCTGCGATTTTGTTACACTGTATTTTCACTTGTAATTTAGACACAACATTTTTCTTTACTTTTCCTCAGGTTCATTCATACCTACTGATTGTATGAATTTTCCTCTTTGGTTCTTCATACGTCACAGACATCTATAGTAAAGTCCATTACCATATCTTAAATAAACTGTTATTGTTAACAGCATTAGGGCAGTATTTCTTTAAATTCCTTGCCACATAAATTTAATTAAAGCTTGTTTATATTACTTCTTCTCTTAAAGAATGTTTACTGTTTACGTTATTCAAAATCGAAGCGAAATATTATCTAAGACGAATGAATTTAGATAGAGGCTGTCACCATTGAAAAATCATCTTTTTTATTTTAACATCGAATAACACTTGCTACACAATTGTTAATACTAATGTACATTTGCCCAGTGAGATATTCAATAGATTCTTGGCATTTACACCTGATCTCAATATGGATAAACATTCATGAGTGTCGAATCATAAGCTTCTTTTGTAGTCAATCTAGAAGTTACTTAAATTTCTCAACGTTTTATTATTTTTATGACAATTTTCTTAATGTAAATTTGATCTTTCGTTCCCGACTTCATTATTTTTATCCTTTCTGTTCTATCGTAGCAAATGGTTTATCGCCGAACTGTTGGTAAATATATACGGAAAATAAACCTCAAATTTCCATATTAATTGGAAGCATGTTATTGGTCTGAAATTGGAAATACGATTACCCTTGCTCTCCCCTGTAAATATTAAGCATATTCCTCCTTTTGATATCCAGCATGGCACAATTCCATGAGCTAACAATTTATTCAAATGCATAGATATTTTATTATGAACCTTTGTAAAGCGATTTATCCAATGCATTTGTACGTCATAGAAAAAATTAGCTTTCCATTTTGTCAACTATTTACTAGCCTCTGTCATTCATATATTTTCCTGTTATTTAGGTGTTTGTTGCGTTTAGTACACATCCAATTATTTATTTTAAATAGAGCAGGTTATTCATAGCATGCGAAGAGATAATCATAACCAGATGTCGTACAAGATTGTATTAGTAAATGGCGCATGTCCCTTCGACTAAACCAGAATAAATTAATTACTTTCTCTATCCAAGCCAGTAATCTTGTAACTCAGCATTTTCATCCCCTAGTCACTAAGACTATTTCATAAAGTATATCCTCTAAAATGACCCACAGTTGCTTAAATCGTTTTACTTACAAGCTGTGATTCAAATGCTACAGTCGTTATCATTTACCGAGAGAAAACTGTTTCTTAGTCATGATTAAGGTAGTTTTGGCTAAGCGGAAGTGCCAGGGGTTCCGAGACGACCGCTAATTGGCTAGAGATCAT
Source organism: Acanthosepion pharaonis (assembly GCA_903632075.3). Lineage (NCBI taxonomy): Eukaryota > Metazoa > Mollusca > Cephalopoda > Sepiida > Sepiidae > Acanthosepion > Acanthosepion pharaonis. Next base: position 513,002 of record CAHIKZ030004686.1, read on the forward strand.
GGAGTAACAAAAGAAAAATTGTTATTTAGCCCACATATAGAGGCAAGACGTATCTGCCTACGCCATTGGCAGATGTGGCCCCAAAGGCGCTAGACATCACCACAAGCCCACAGACCTAAGGAGAAACGAAGAGCCTACATGATACATTGAAGTTCGTAAAAAATAACACTGGTTTGTCTCTTTCTTTTCGGAATGTATTACAATTAAAATCTTCACGCTTCTTTTTTTTTCCTTTTTTCTGGTTTCAATCATGATACAATTTCTCTGTGTAAGAGAAATTATTGACAATTATTCTTACATTTTTATGTATTTCCTTTTGACAGAGCGGTATATAAACAAAAATATTCGTCATACCTTTCGTCTGTTATTCTCTTCCGTCCGTGTATTAAGGTGTTATCATACAATGGATATAGTAAAGCCTACAATGGAGAAATGTAAACTAGAAATATTGATCCCCGTCTAGCAACCACATTATTTTTATGTAATATCTAATCAATGTCGTAATAAAACTATCAATGAAATAATGCCCCCACGCACACACACACACAAAACACACACACACACACACACGCGTACACACACACACACAGACACACAGACACACACACACACCGACGACGACTAATATTACCTGAATTTAATTTGAACTTTTAAACCGGAAAAATAACTGTCTACATTTCTGAGATCAGGTATTATGTACACTATTCACATTATTCGGACTAGTGTCCTCATCTTCGTTCCCATATTTATCACAACGTTTCGGCCATTGTACGCTCTGGCCTTTTTCCGGTGGTTGGAATGTCGGACTAAACGCTTTATTTTGCTCGCTGGGGTAGACTGTTCTAGTTCCACGTGCTATCTCTACTGGATGTCAGTTATCATTTATCTCCTGTTGATTCCCCTGTTGTGAGTTTAATACCTGGTTAAGGCAGTGTGATTTAGAGAGGTGAATTAACAGGAGACAAATGATAACTGATATCCATTAGACATGGCACATGGAACTAGAACAATCTACCCCAACGAGAGAATTAAAGGCTCCAGTTCGACATTCCGACCAACGTTGTGATAAATCTGGCAACACAGATGAGAACAACAGTCCGAATAATGTAATCGGAAAAATAACTATATACATATCAAATCATTGCGTTTTGGCGTAGTGTAATCGTTATCAAGCTTGGCTTGTTAGAGCAATTACGACTTACTAGAGAGTTCGATCTTCACGCAGTGCTGCACCCTTTCGGCCTTATTCTACATCTAAGTTACGATTAGTAAAAGGACACATCCACGCGGTATCATGGTTAGCAAGCTTCTCACTAGACAAATTACGACTGAATAGTGAGTTCGGTCTACACTGGTTGACCTAAACTACGCTTAAGATATCACTGCAGAAGCATTGAATTTTATATATCACATTAGTGATGAAAGATAAAACTGATATAGCCGATGTTTGCATCAATCTGTATGATGTCATAAAACTAACAAAAATAGATAATTACTAATTTAATTTAGTCGTGCTATATAATATATTATTTGATTTATTGCAGAAAATATTGTAGAGATAGAAAACTGAGAAAATAGATTTGCTACATTATAGGCATCTAGAAATGGAAATAACACCTCAACATCGCACTTGAAGCAAAAAAACAAACAAACTAATATGCGTATTTAACTCTTACAGAACTTCACGTAATTGCTCAGCCAATTCTTTCATTAGTTAGATGTATATTAAAAAAAGTGGTGCGTTGAAAGTGATTCCGTCAAATATCATGCCTTAAACAGAATAGCTTATCGTGGTAATATTCAAAGGGACAGAATAGATTTAGCCGTTTTTATTTAATGGAATGAATGAAAAGTGTATACTAACATTTTAAGTCATGATTCGAACAAGCTTCTATTTATTTCCATAGCGGTTTCGCCAAATTGATACATCGCGATATGATAACGAAGCACTGACTAACCGATGTTATTATCCCTTAAAATAGAAATGAAAACAAAAACACATTTATTAAGCGCGAGCGCACACACACACACACAGATATATATATATATATATATATATATATATATATATATATATATATATATATATATATGATTTATTCGCTATTGATTATTATTGGGGTTTCTTAAATATTTGTTCTATTTTGGTCAAATGAGTAGCTCAGCGGGTAAATTGTTATTTTCCCTTACTTTCAATGAACTTTGCCACGTCCCGCTGAGTGTGTTTCGTGACTCTGCTTATGTCGATGACAAATGAGAGGTCCAAGTTATCGAATAGTCGCCTATGGTCATTTTAAGAAGAGTATGAAGAACTAAAGCAATAATGGCAACGCGAAGAGAATAGCCGGTTGCATAATGAATCACAGCACGCGCTTAATGGCTCCACATTTACGAGGCAAGAAACAAAAAAATCAGCGCCATTACTCTTTGTCCATTTACTGATGTCCCATCGAGCAGGGGAACGCGGATCGACAGGAAACTTTACTATGGTCACGATCGTTTTGTTTTTCACCAGAGGATTATATGTCACCTGGGAAGGGTCGTATTTTTATAACATGAAAAACCTCTCAGACAAAAATGGCAGCTCTATTTTCTGAAAATGTCACCTTTTTTTTTTCTTGTCTCGTTTAGAAGTGAATTTTTACGAGATTCGCCCGGCAGTGAAAAGAGATTACTTTGTCAGGTGCTTTTCTTAATTTCGCTCAAATCAAACCGACATCACTTACAATAGTTTGAAGATGCTTCGACAAATCTATTCGACGGTTGCAATCTTGAATCTCTATAATGGTTGTCAAAAAATGTTTGTAAGCTTTTCATGATCAATGCACTTGATCTACACTGGGGTCGACAAATTCGTTTATTTTGCTAAATGCAACTACAGAAATAAGGTATTTTTGATTTACTGTCAGAAAAAATAATGATTGATATATACTTAGCATTTATTAATTGCCATAGGCTTCTTCATGTTCAATGATCACAACAATAATTCATACGTTTTACATTTGCCGTTTTTGGAAAAGTATTTTTTATTTGGCACTTAAGTATGTAGATCTATAATATATATCTAGTTTTCTTTTAAGAAAAAAATTAAGAAAAAAGAAAAATCATTTGTATGATTAAAAGAGAAAATGGTGGACTATGAAGAGAGAAAAAAGAAATATGAAAGATAGAATGTAAGATGGTAAGAAAAATGGCTGGTGAGAATAAAAGAAAAAGAGGAAAAAGATATACGAAGGAACAAAGAGAGAGAAAAATGAAACATATAAACAAGCAAAACAAAAAAGAAAATGACTCGTGAGATTAAAATAAGTAAAAAATGATAGACTAATCAGATAGAAAGAAAGAAATGAATAAGGAAAGAAAGAAGTATAGAAAGTAAATGCCTGTTTAGGATAAAAGATTAAAGAGGGAATCTGTCTATATTTCTGAGATGAGGTATTATGTACAGTATTTACATTAGTCGGACTATTGTCCTCATCTTTGTCGCCATATTTGTCACAACGTTTCGGCCGTTGTACGCTCCGGCCTTCTTCAGGTGGTTGGAATTTCCAACCACCTGAAGAACTTTCGGAGCGTACAACGGCCGAAACGTTGTGACAAATATGGCGACAAAGATGAGGACAATAGTCCGACTAATGTAAATACTGTAAAGAGGGAATGATAGACTAAAAAGAAAGAAAAATTGAATCGTCACACTGAAAGAAAAAAGGAAAATAAACTAAGAAGCAGAACGAAAGAAAGAAAGAAAGAAAGAAAGGAAGTAAGAATGAATGAATGATAGAAAGAAAGAAAGAAAGAAAGAAAGAAAGAAAGACCAAGACCAAGACCAAGACCAAGTCTGTTAACATGCTTTTCCACTTATCGTTTACTTATCGGATAGCCTGTCACGGATTTTGAGATAAAATTTCCAGTATATTTTAATACCCAAGGTTTCAATGCTTTTAGATTTGATATTTTTGTTACATATGAAACAGTACGTTATTATGGGAAGACAGTGATAAAGGCGAATGTCATTTGCCCGGATACTGCCTTTACCGAAAGCGATAAATTGACTTGCACTTCGTCTTATGGTTTAATTCTTCGAAAAATCAAATGTTAGTAAATTAAAATGAGATGGCATTTATATCTTAATAGTAATTTTAAAATTATGCATAATTTTAAATTTCTAATCTAACAAAACGGATCGAATTCAGGTGTAGAAGTGATTTAGTGTAAGTATCTAATAGCTTCATTGAAGATATTAATCTGTGAGCTAAGCTTTAGACATCAACTGCACCTAATAAGGATTTGCTTTCTTTTTGCATGAACTGGCACATCTCTACCTTGAATTGAGTTGTCACTTGGCGGGTAAGAATCAATCATCTACGGCTTTTCGCTTTGGGAGTACATGTAAGTCGTGCAAAATAGGGGAAGAAAAGTATCCCGCGTGCGTAAGAGCAATTCCTTAAATAATTTCTACTGTTTTTTTCTTAAATATTTTAATGATATTCAGCATCATATGGTTCAGTATTTCTTTACTTTTGCTGCTCGATGTTTCTTTTATTTATTATATATAACATTATAAATTTGAAATAATCGAATAATTATCATTATTTTTTTTTATTTATGTAGTTATTTTGTTACTGTTTTTTCGGGTAATACCCACAGAATTACTAACTGATCCATTTAAGCAGGAAATAGAAATATGATAAACGACGACGACAACGAAGAAGAAGAAGAAGAAGAAGAAGAAGAAGATGGAGGAGGAGGAGACTGTGCAAGAATCTGCGGTTCATATAACATCAGAACTAACTTAAAACCTGGTCGACGTTTCGCAGATATCTCTCCCGAGTAAGACCACACACCATAGAGGAGAACATGACTAAAAACTGTGTGTACGCTATCCCTTGCAGCTGCGGAAAGAAATATTAAGTGGAGACAGGCCGCCCCCTTAAGGTAAGTCTTCAAGAACACCAGAACACGATGGGAAGTGGAAAAATGAAGCGTGGCGGACGACATATGGCGATAAAATAGAGATCACCGCCCTCTTTTGGATCAGATTGAGATAATAGACAAAGAACACTATTGGAAAATTCGTAAACTTAAGGAATCAGCACATATGCTAGGCCACAAAAAACTCCTGAGCCGACCAAGCATATAAAGGAAAACAATATGGGAACCCGTAATGAGGATTGCCAGAGAAAAGCGGTAATAAAAACAAAAATTGCAATAAGAACTCTGGTAAAAACATGTAATGATAACAGCAAATAATTGCAATATGAGCACTGGTAAAAATGGTTGCTGAAGACATTAGGTTTATAATACCCAGAAATTCATACACAGATGTCCTCAAGAACACATCGCTATGCGGATAAAGGTGTTAGTTAGATCCAGTGACAGGAGCCAAAGAGTGTGAGTTTAATACCTGTTTAAGGAGATGGAGAACTAAGCGAATTAAGAATCATTAGACAGTAGACCTCTATTAGACATGGTACGTGGAATTAGAACAGTCGACAGTGAGCGAAATAAATGGTTCAGTTCGACATTCCAGCCACCTGAAGAAGGCCGGAACGTACAACGGTCAAAACGTTGTAATAAATATGGCGACAAAGATGAGAACTATAGTCCGAATAATGTAAATAGTGAACATTATACCTAAATCTCACCAAAGGTAGTGTCATTTCTACTCGCCTGGATATCAGACGTGCAACCCCCCTGTCATTCCTCTTGTTCTGGATGACCTTAATCACCCTTTAGCATCAATGAAACAATAATAACTATGGATACAAATTAAAAAAAAAATGTTTAATCCTCTATGCTATATGGATGATATGAAACACTTGAAATGTTTCCATAATAACGTAAAATGTTTCAGTAATGATATCGCTATGGATTTCTGATGAGATAAATATGCAAAAGTATCATTTAAGAAAGGGAGAATTACAGAAGCACGCTGAATGGATCTAGGAAGTAGAACAATAAGATGCCTATAAAAAAAACGAAGTGTCAATGAAGCAGATGCAATACAGCATAATCAAACGAAGGAGAAAGTAATAAAAGAATAATATACGCATGCGCGTTTAATGTTAAATATGTTGTTATGGCTTTTTAGAATATCAGCCATAGCAACATGGTTGCCAGCATGTTGCAATACAGTTTCAACATCATTAATTGGACCATAGATGTCATAAAGTGAATGGATACTAAAATTAATTTCTCATATGCCACCCTATGCATCATCCTAAGGCTGATGTTGATCATATGTATGTGTACAGCGTCAGAGGATGCACAGGATTAATTCGACTATAACTGTCTTACAAAGCTACTGCAATCGGTCTTCAAAGGCTGGTGGAAACTACAGGAGATTGGATGATGATCTGTGGCAAAGAACATGAAAGATATCCTTATTCAGTAATAAATGACACCAACAAATACAAAAGGGAATTTCAAGTTGGCGCAGAAGATCAGATAAACAATAATACACTTTCTGTGGCGGCAAAGAACATGAAAAAAGGAAGTAAAAGCAGATGCAATGTACCAAGTGCAGAAACGTTGGCACGATAAGCCTCTTCATGGTCAATACTCTGCCCGTATCAAACAAGGTGATGTTGACAAGGCCCGTACAGCTCAAACATTACGAAGTGCCTTGTCTATATAAAATGTTTGTGGTCTAACTAGTTTATGGAAATATGATATCATTTCTGACATTAGGTCTTTCGTTCGTACCCGGAAGGAAATGGGTATACAACAGAAATCAAAGGAAATAATTTAAAATAATAATAATAATAATAATAATGATTTTAATAATAACAATACTAATAATAATAATAATATTTAAAAAAAGACAGCAAAGGCGAATGCAACCGACCAGATACAGAAGCGATGGCAAGATAAACCGCTTCATGGCCAATACTCTGCCTGCACCAAACAAGCTGACGTAGACAAAACCCGTACCTATCAGTGGCTACGTAGTGCAGGGTTGAAATCTGAAACTGAAGGTTTTATCCTTGCTGCACAGGACCAATACTTGCTAACTAAGAATTATCAAGTACATATACTAAAACATTGTGTCAGCCCAAAATGCAGATTCTGTGATAAATATCCAGAAACGATTGATCATCTTGTATCAGGTTGCACGAAATTGGCAGCCGCTGAATATAAAACCCGGCATGACAGAGTGGGCCAATATCTGCATTGGAAAATATGTAACTTCTACGGGAAGGAAACTGAAAGAAAATGGTATGAACACCACCCAGACCCGGTTACGGAGAGAGAACCTGTTACAATTCTATGGGACTACACAATACACACTGACAGAACAATCAAACCAACCGCCCAGATATTGTTATTATAGACCACAAACAAAAACGGTGCCTCCTTACTAATATGGCAGTCCCTGCTGACTGCAATGTATCTTTGAAGATATACAAAAAGCTATCAAAATAGAAGGACATTGAAATAGAAATCTCGAAACTGTGGCATATGGGAACATCAACAATCCCTTTTGTAGTTGGAGTCCTAGGACTGGTTGGAAATGATTGCAGTAGACTAATTGAAGGGATTCCTGGAAGTCCATGCCTCAAGGAGATACAAAAAATTGTTCTGACAAGTACAGCCCACACTTTACGAAGTGTTTTATCTATGATATTTTTTTTTTTTTTTTTTGTTAGTGGAAAGTGTCATGACGCCATTTCTAACCTTAGGTCCCTGGGCGGGACCCGGAAAGAAATGTGCAAACGCCAGAAATCAAAGAAAATAAAAAATAATAATAATAATACCAATTCGTCATGTAAGTAATTAAATATGAATGTATATATAATATATTTCTATTTAAGTTATTTTTTTTTTACTCTGAGGTTTGCTGAGTAAGTGACGTCAAGTCATTTCAGAAAGATAATCTTCAATGACAACTTCATAAAAAATTCTGCAAATGAAATTCATTTTTAAGATGTTTCCCAAGAGATCCGGGAATTGATCGCTCGGAGCAATTTTGATCCAGGAAATGAATTTTAAATTAAAGATGATATAATCCTGCTGGAAATAATATTCAACAGCATCTCTTCCTAATCACTCCCTTATTTTTTTTTTTTACTGCACACTACTTTTTATCATCAGTCACCTTTAAAGTGCACCTCATATTTAGTGACATTATTATTGCCACCAGGTAATTAAATACGCTTAAATAACATTAGTAAATAATAACCTTGTTCATAACGGAAGTGATTTATCTGATTATCTCATTCAGGTGTTGAATGAGATCGACTCAGCTTGATTGATTGATTGTTATTTGCTTTTAAGGCTTTTTAACCATGTGCAGATTATTTAAAGCCGGAAAATATTTTTTTTACATTGTATGATATTTTTGATAATAATAGTTTACTGATACAAATCTTACTAATTAACCTATAGATGGGGGATCTGTGTTGGATTCATAACATTCCCTAGGGTATTTGTACGTAAGTGATTATAACGAAACCAACGAGAATCACTAACTGAAAATTCCATGACATCATCCATTAGCCAACCTTCAAATCCAAGCTTACATTCCCTGGTATGCCCCAGCGGGCACCCAACTAGGTACCTGACATTTCTAAATTCGGTGATCGTACAAGAACTGGTGTTTTAACGTGATATGGCCATAATTTCAACCAGATCAAGAAGAAATATAAAATATAATATAAACAAGATGTAATCTACTAAGAATAATTAAGAGATATGTAAACGAGCGGAGAATGAATGAATTAAATCCATGTGTTGGAAATGCTCAAAAACAATCTAAATATAACAGAAAACATGAAAAGGGGCGAAAAGAGCAACGAACAAAATGCCATAAGTGTAATAATCATATAAAGATACTCTTCCAAAAAGACATATTTATAACACAATCTAATTACATTTCTACAAAAATAGGTGAAACAATTTATACGTTCCGGGCAATATGAACAATAATTTCTGATCTATGTTCTTTAATATCTGAAATCATAGGTGACAGTTCAACATTAATTACTGAGAAAACACGCTGTCATTTGCAATATTTTTTGTGACTATATTTTGTTTATTCAACACATTGCAATAATAATTGTTCAGCAAGTAGAGACTGATATTAATTCGCTAGCAATGTGCACGACAGACAAAAATCTTAGCTATTTACTAAACTCGTATGCGAGTTCAATACGCATTGTGTTCTTATTTATTATGTCCGAAACTCACATATTATTGAACTCACGTGGAATAATGAAATTAAATTTGATAAGAAAAAACAACAGAAACAAAATAAAAGAGGAATAGACCAAATGCAAATTAACGAGTATCATGTCGGTTAATTACATATAACAGAAAAAGAATCATTAACGAGGAATTTTTATGGAGAAGTGGAACAACTAAAAGTCAGACACTAGCAACTGAAGACTGAAACAATAGAAATGGTTGAAACACAAAATGAGGAAATAATATTTGCTGAATTTAACACTCATGCGTCATACTGAATGCAAATATAAAAGAACACATAAACAATCATATAGGAGGGTGGGCCTGAGTTATCAAATCAAGAACAAAGACAGATTTGACAGTATCAAAACTTGACTAGAGGAATTGCAACAGAAGGTTTTGGATAGCCATGATCGCGCATCTTCTACAAGGACATGACACATAAAAGAAGTTTTTTTTATTTACATGATTCGGATTATTGTCCTCATCTTTGTCGCCATATTTATTACAACGTTTCAGTCGTTATACGCTCCGGCGTTCTTCAGGTGGTTGAAATGTCGAACTGAACCCTTCATTTCGCTCACTGGGGGAAAATGTTCTAGTTCCACGTGCCATGTTTAATGGATGTCAGTTATCAGATATCTCCTGTTAATTCCCCTCTCCAAGTTCTCCACTGCCTTAACCGGGTATTTAGCTCACACTCTTTGGGTCCTGTCACTGGATCTAAACAACACCTTTATCCACTGTGTCATGTGTCTCTGAGGACAACAACCTGAAGAAGGTCGGAGCGTACAGCAGCCGAAACGTTATATTAAATTTGGTGACAAAGATGACGACAATAGTCCGAATAATGTAAATTGTGTACATAATACCTCATCTCAGAAATATAGACATGTACTGAAAGAAGTCATGACAGTTTAAATCTAACTTAATACAAGATAATACCTATGAAAATTTAAAATGATTTACTGGGAAATTTTTTGTGAGGTTAGCTGGATCGTTAGATTGCATGCTTCTCTTACATGAAATCCTTACATGACCAGGGTTTTTATTCTAATACTTAATTCGAACCTTCCATGTAGATAGCCTCCAACGGATTTTAAACCTCATTAATTATACTCACGAAAGGATCAATTCTTTGCAGATTCTTACTTAATTAATTTTGAAAACACAGCGACACCAGTATTGCAATATTCATCGTGAGGTATAACTTACGTTAAACGTCTGATTTAACAGATTGAAGATATTTATCTACACTGATCCCCCTATTCAGCATCCTCTAGCAGGGTTTGGTTGGATAAGAATCAACATGACGTGGCTAATAAATTATTTTCTATCATATTCCTTGCGTGTTCAATCCCAGGTGTCGATCATCATCGTACGAAGTCAAGAGCATAGTATTCCCAAACTCCCAACGGCCTGGATAGTATGTGATTTTCCAGAGTAACAGGATATTTTGAATTAAAAGACAACATTCTCTTTCCTAAACATTATGGTAAAAATGCCTAAAGCATTAGGTCTGTACTTCTCTGTGTCCCAGAAATTTTGAAGTAAATGTTATTTCAGCAAAAGAAAATATATTTAAGAAATGTATTAATATAGCAAGGTGGAGTAATGGATAACGTCTCGGATTGAGAGAAGCGGAGATCCGAGTTCAAATTCCAGTTGAATCCATTATATACACTTACGTGCTAATACCCTTGTGAAAGGTATGAATCCTATTCTTCTCCTCCCAGCTGTGGGTAAATATCAGGGCAGATTGGATTCTATAGCCTTGGGTGATAACGGGTCTACCGCAGAAAGAAATGGCAACCTACTGCTGGAAAGATTTCTGACTCGTCAGTCACTTATCGAAAGATAAATGGTCGCTTAAGCGTATACCACACATGGCACATAACTGACTGATTAATATATCCTTTCACCTAAGTCAAAACGCGTCAATCACTCAATTCCAAGAAGCTTGATAAATGCAAAAGCTTAGTATCGTGAATATTTACTATGGTAACGAAGGCCTTCAAAATAATCTTATATAAGAATCATATATCAATTAATTAATAGAGTCTCTTCAATTTTCACTGTTTATTTTTGCAACTTCATGCTAGGCTTCGTACAAGCACAGAAGCTGTGGGTGTCAGTAAGGGTTTTTTTTTTTTAAATACAATTTCTATAAAATTTAGCATTCCAAAGTTTTCAACTTTTGGAAATGCTAATGAAATAAGTCTTGCTCACTAGGGTGAATAATAAGGTAAAATATGTCCTCATTGATTAAAATATTCAGTACATTTCAATATACTGTACCACATCCCAAATATATCTACGTATAGAAAACAACAAACTCGTTTTCATTCTAGAAGCCAGCATACAGATAATGAGAGAGGTTATATTGATGCCAGAAGTGTTCATAGTTGGTAAAAGACTGATATTAGAACAAATGTTCAAAATTCCATCATCTATCATATATAATTAAAAAGATGAATTGAAAAAATATAATCGCTATATGTATCTCGGTGCGTATAAGTGGTTCAATAAACGAAGGAAATAATTTGAACGCGGGATAGTTTTGCTAGGGTTATTAATATACATTACCTTAGGAAGCTACAAAAATATTAGGCAGAAAAGGAGAGTCATGTCCTTGAAGAGACTTCTCGTATGTAGACTTGTCATGTATGGCAACCATCACTTTCAATGATATCAGGACAACCATTTCTATTCAAAAGTTTTCACAGAAAAATTTTCAAAATTGTTTCAAAGGAAAAAATCATATAAATGTAAGAGACTCTTCATTAGAAGCTATAGGTTGGGGCTATAAAATCACATACGAAAACCTTATCAACTATTAATAGCTTGGTAAAATCGAAAAAAAGGCAACAATACAATGTACAAAACATATAAATAAAAAATAAAATAATATCATTATAGCGCTACATTTCCAAGCACAAAGGGAATGCCCTTCTGGATATAACGATAAACTACATTGGGAAGAAAGGCTTCTGGTCGGGAGATTGAAGGATTTAAGGAGATTGGAATCACTTCTTAATGGCTAGCATTCCTTGGTCAGAGCTATTGATAAATGAGGAACCTTCAAGCAAAAACCATAACACTAGTAATATATAAAAAATATAGTAAAATACGAGCAATAAATTTTCATAAAATGTTACCAACAATAATATTTTTGTAGTGAAATTGCTAGGAATATATTTTTATGAAACAAAATGACCAGAGAATAATACAATGATTATCAGTACATTATTCATTGCATATGTTTTCAAATGTATATATATATATATATATATATATATATATATATATATATATATATAGTAAAGAAAAGAAAGTCTTGGTAAACCGTATGGATAATCCCAAAGAGGATGAAATAAATAAAATAAATATTAAAACTCTTCCTTCACTCTATACATTCGACCATGTCTCTAATACTATCCCTCACCACCCTCAATGTCACCTTATATAAGCTTAATACTGACCTTCAAAAGTTTAAATTTGAAATCGATTTTTCACTCTTGGAAATGAAGTCTGAATATCCAGAGGAAAATATTATCTCTGGTGAAATAAATTATGACTAATGGAACCTTAACGTGGTCTGTTTTTCTTTTTAAATTATATATATATATATATATATATATATATATATGTATTGTGAGACCGTAACATACCTACAACATGGACTCTTCCAGGACTATATAAAGTATGCGATATAACACTCTAGGAGAAGAGGAGGAAAGAGAGAGAGAGAGTATTCTAATACCGTACTATCAGCCGCGTACGACAACCAATATTGAACACTAGGACATAGTAAGCTCCTTTTAAACTTACACTATCTTTGTAAACTTTTTGTTTAATATATCTTTCTTACCTCTAATCCGTGTTCCGTGTTTTCCTTCCGTGGTCCCAACTTTGGGTCCACATCAGTGGCGACGAAGAATTCGAGAAACGCATTCACGCCGAAACCTCAATTACTTACCAGTCCCACATAAGTGGCGACAGAAATATTCGAGAATTTCGTTCTCACCATATCAATAGCAACAGAGTACTCGAAAAATACACAGAAACTCCACGCGTTCCCACAGCAGTGTTAAACGAGTAAATAAGCTGGTATTACTACATCAGTGAGCTAAACGCAATACCTAGCGTCTACATACAAAAAAAAATATTCCGATACCAAACATCAGTCACGACCTAGCGATTCGACATCTACGGAATATTAAAGTCTGTCGAGAACGATTTCTTACACAGCCACACACAGAAAAAAAAACAGTTTGTTCATAAAACAAACTGACAACACAAGAGCCGAAGTACTACTTACGATTCAAGTTTTCGAAAAAATCCATCTAAATTTTTTTTTATGTAACTGAGTTAAATCTCGTGCATAAAATTATTCTCCCCTCAAATTCTCTGAGGCGATTTTTCTCTTTTAATTTGTACCTCTATAAAAAATAAAATACATAAGTGTGGTGAATTTTTTTACAATTACGTTAAAATTAACGGAACCACGAAATCTCAAAAAAGCTAAACACATAATTAGTTTAGTTTAACTAATTGTCTGTTCATATTTTTTTGTAAAAAAAAAATAAAATCTATCAAGAATTTTGTGTGTAACTTCCCTTGGTACACGGGTTTCAAAGAAGCAACAAAAATCGCTGTCATTTTTATTTGTTTAATATGGAAGATTTTCAAAAAGTAATCGTTCAAAAGCTAAAAGTACATTTGGATCAGCAACAAAAATAAGAAAGACAATAACAACTATTTTTGGAATTGCATAAACAACAAATGGAATTCCAACAAATTACGCTTAAGAATGCTGAACTACAACAGAAACAACTTAAAGAATTACTCGTAAATGCATTAAAAGGCTCAAACTCTGAAAAAGATGCAATACTCTCCCAGTGTACAATCTACAATTCAATTGAAACCTTTGAATACGTACCAGAGAACGACAAAACGTTCGAGGCGTTTTACAGGCGCTACGAAGACATTTTCAACGTAGACTGTGAACAATGCCCCAGTAAAAAAAAGTACATCTACTATTGAGAAAACTGGGAACTACAGAAAATAGTAGGTTCGTAGACTTCATACTACCCAAGAAAACCACTGACATGGAATTTTCAGAGACTATTAAGATCCTATCGGAACTATTCGGGCCTAACTCAACCTTGTACCACAAACGGTGGAAATGCCTGAACACAGTCAAAGTCAACTAGTAAGATGTTCTAACGTTTGCAGCATCGGTAAACAAGCTCTGTAATGATTTTAAACTAGTCGAACTGACTGCCCATGATTTCAAGTGCTTAATTTTCGCACAAGGTCTAGTATCAGCAGAATACGCCGAAGTCAGACGACGGGTACTGACCAAGCTTGAGAACGAACAAGGATAGACTCTCCAAAAACTGGCAGAGGACTGTCAAAGAGTAATATCTGTAAAGTGTGACTCAAACACTATCGAGGAATCAGTTGTGGCTCAGATTAGAAAAATCAGAATCAAGTCTACCTCCTATTCCCCTCAAAAAGATAAAAGGCAAATCCCATGTATTAAATCCCGCAGTAACCAAAACCCAATTATGTTAAAGAAACCGCCCGGACCATGTTACCATTGTGGTAAATGGCATTGGATGAAATTCTGTCCAGTTAAGAACAAAAAATATTGCAAAAATTGCAATAAAAATGGGCATACTTTAACTCGGTGCTGGCACGCCAACAGAACGAGAAAACCCAAAAATAAAATTAGGCAAACTCAATCTGACAATATTGTCGATAAGTAAATATGTAAATGTGGATATTTTCAATAATTCCATTAAATTCCAGTTTGACTCGGGTTCCCATTTTTCAATCATTAACTGGCGTATTTGGCGAAAATTAAACAAGCCGACCTTATTAAAAACTGATAAAACCGCAAAATCCATAACTGCCGGAAAGATTAACATTTTAGGCGAGGTAATACTTACAGTAACACTAAATGGAGTTACCAAAAAGCTCAAAGCCTACGTATTAAAAACTTCAGATAACTTATTTGGAACCGATTGGATTGAAAAATTCAATCTTTGGGGTTGCCCAAATGAGTACATTTTGTCGAAAGATACAAAGTACAACGTCCAATGTAGTAAATCCAAAAAAGGAACTCAAACAAAAATTTCCCCAGGTTTTTTCTGGGGGCCTTGGGAAATGTACTAAAATGAAAGCTAAGTTCAAGGTGAAGGACGGTGAACAACCGGTATTCAAAAAGAAACGGAATGTCCCTTTCGCTGCTCTAGAGAAAATCAACAAAGTGTTAGATAGACTCGAACAAGCAGGTATTCTGTCAAAAGCAGATTTTAGCGAGTGGGCAGCACCTACGGTCTACGTAAAAAAGAAATCCAATCAAATACGAGTATGCGCAGATTTTTCCACAGGGTTAAACGATGCCTTGCAAGATCACCACTATCCTCTCCCAAGCCCTGAAGAAATTTTCAATAAACTCAATATTGGATTTTTTTTCTAAAATCGACCTCTCGGACGCATACCTTCAGATAGAGTTGATAGAAGAAAGTTCCAAATTGGTCTGCATAAACACACATAGAGGGTTGTACAAATGCAACAGACTGGCTTTTGGAGTAAAGGTTGCGCCTGCAATTTTTCAGCAGGTCATGGACGCCATGTTTGTCGACCTTGACTACGCAACAGCCTATTTGGATGATATACTGGTTACTAGTAAAACTACGGCAGAGCACCGGAACCATATAATAAACGTATTCGAAAAGATACAAGAATACAGATTTAAGGTTAAGGAGGCAAAGTGTGACTTTTTCTTACCAGATATTAAATACTTAGGTCACATCATAAATAAAGACAGTCGTCGGTCGGATCCAGAAAGAGCCAACGCGATAAGAAACATGCCGGCCCCAGATAACTTTGAAGCGTTATAAAGCTTCTTCGGCCTAGATAACTTTTACCAAGGGTTCATTATGAACATGCAAAATTTGAGAGGGCCTCTCAACCAACTCTTAAAAAAGGCACTAGGCTCACCGACAGATAGAGCATTGCAACAGTTTCTGCAGGTGTATCGGATAACCCCTAATCCGAACACGCCTATGGGAAGCTCACCTGCAGAAACAATGTTCGCAAGGAAAATCAAGTCTGTCTTCGACAAACTTATTCCACGGCAAGCAAAGTTAAAAAAAAACGTATCGCCTCATAAGAAATATTTCAATCCTGGCGATAAAGTCTTTTTCAAGGCTTACAAAAACAACATAACATCAAAGAATTGGCGAACTGGTCTATATTGTCCAATGGCCGAAAAACACTCACAAACGCCATTGGAACCAACTCAGAAAATGCCGGTTGAAGGAATCGGAGGAATCAATAGCTGTGAAGAGCCGATCGACGTAATTTTCGATCACTTCAATCTCGACACGCCCCAAGTCTCTCCTGAAGTGCGACGCTCAGGAAGGAAAAGGACATTTGCTCAGTCGCACGACGTAAATCCCAAGAGAAATAAAAGTATTAACAGTTTTTTTTTTTTTTCTCCGTTTGGAAAGAAAAATAAAGAAAACTCTAGGAAGGTGGGTGTTGTGAGTCCGTAACATACCGACAACATGGACTCTTCCAGGATTATATAAAGTATGCGATATAACACTCTAGGAGAAGAGGATGAAAGAGAGAGAGAGGGAGAGAGAGAGAGAGAGAGAGAGAGAGCGCTAATACCGTAGTATCAGCCGCGCACGACTACCAATATTGGACACTAGCACATAGTAAGCTCCTCTTACACTTACACTATCTTTGTAACCTTTTTGTTTAATATATCTTTTTACCTCTAATCCGTGTTCCGTGTTTTCCTTCCGTGGTCCCAACTTTGGGGTCCACATCAATATATATATATATATATATATATATATATATATATATATATATAATTTACTAGGAACAATATCATTTTGTTAGGGAGCAAAAAGTTTTTATCGTTACTTTGATGGTGAAAGATTATTAGGTAATGAATAACATATAATGTTTGAAATTACATTTTGCAAAGATTCCGCTACTCAAAAATAAGCAAACCAAATCAACAAAAGTTTGCAAGGAAATACACATGAATATTAGAATAAACTATATCATTTATTTCACTTGTGATGTTTAACTTCCTGAAAGCCTGTTTAAAGAAAGATTCCAGTCAAATATATCATTAAATATTATATCTATACATAACGCTTCCGGCATAAAAACGGTTAATTTTAGCATTGGAAATTACTATCTAGAGAAGTTTCTAACATTTTTTCCCCGCTAGTGGAAGCTTTCTAAGTTAATTGTTATTTTTATATTGCATCCGGTAACCATTAAACTATCTCGTATCTCGTTCAATATTTTCCCGCATTTTACTTATTATTGCTCTGTATAAATTAAGAGATTAAAGTGCACAAATATTTGCAACTCTGCATGATACAAGTTGCTTCCGTTGCAGCTGAGTCTTACATGACATACATTTGTTGGCATTTCTCACTGAAAGGTAGAGTATTAAATCATCTCCAGCTTTTAATCTCTTTAAGAGAACATATCTCTCGATGAGATGAAACCAATATATTATTTCAAAATGGCTTTCAGCATGATTTGTTTCGTGGATGGATTTATCAAGAGGGTTCTCACACATGCATCCGTTTGCAATTTCAATATTGCACACACACACACACAGGCACACACACACACACACATATATATATATATATATATATATATATATATATATATATATATATATATGTGTGTGTGTGTGTGTGTGTGTGTGTGTGTATGTGTGTGTGTGTATGCGAGATTTTAGTGAGGGTGCATGCATATATATGTGTCTCAAAAACATACAAACACTTTTATATATATATATATATATATATATATATATATATATATATCCATATATATATATATATATATATATATATATATATATATGTATATGTGTGTGTGTGTGTGTGTGTGTGTGTGTGTGTGTGTGTGTGTAGAGGGGAGATATAAAGAGAAAGGTTTTCCCACGTACGTGCATCCTTTTTTTCCATTTCTATATCACGCACTTTACATATATTTTAAGAATGGAATATATATATATATATATATATATATATATATATATATATATATATATATATATATATATATATGGTATTCCATTCTTAATAGCTTGCTTTTCAACGAAAAAATACCTGTGCATTATATGCATTCAAAGAAGGCATACAGATTTAAATATTTTCGTTTCTTTCAAAAAGACATATTGATCTAAAACATGATTCCATGATATATACAAAATTCAGCTTTAGAATAAATGCATCAAATATCTGGGGATAGTAAAATAGGAACTTATTTTTATAAGAAACTATCCATTAAATATTTCTTAATCTGAAAACAATTTCAATAAAAAAAATAGCCACTTTACATTTCTGAACTAACTTTAAGTGCCGTTGAAAAGATACATAAAAACTTAAAGAATTGCCGACTGTAGTAGTCGGCAATTCTTTAAGTTTAAATTATATGCATCATTCTTTTATTCTGAAGCGTGCTTTATATTTTCATCAGCAATTATGTAAGCAAAGGCAATGTTTTAACTGTTCACCTGCTTTTGTAAAGACACGTTTTCCAGCGTTTATTAAGGAAGGGCAACGATTCGCCGTTGCTATAATCCTGTCAAGTTAAGAACTGAATTTTCACTGATAGTAATTAGTTTTGTGAAAATTAGCCATTGATTCCTCAGGGAATAATAAGAAATAATTGTCACTCTTCCAAAATAAAGAAAAAGGGAAAAAAATTACAACGTACAAACTGATTATTTAAACAGGAATATTTCCTTTATTAAGAAAACTTATGATCACATAAAAGTAATTTCGTTTGCAATAACATTAGCTACAAATTGAGGATTTATTTCTTTTAAGTAATCAAGCCAATTTCCTTACGAACCAACTGACTCTTCTAAAATGTGTATACGAACGATGATGAAGCAGTTTAGAACATTTGTCAAATGAATGCTCATTTGTGTGCTCATTACTTTCATCCTGAAAATGTCTAAATAATATTTTCACACTTTGTCGGGAAACAAATGCAAGGGAATGATTTCTACTTCTCAATTATTTAAACAAAGGGGAAACACTTATTCTTTAGTAGGAAACGAAATACTGATAATAGCGAAGACATATATTTACCAAAATACAGCGGGTTACCTGATTAGCATAATATGTAAGCCAGTTGTCGCGATGCAATGGAACCTTCTGTGTAAGTGAGTTTTAATCTAGTTGAAGGTTAACTCTTATTAAATATTATTATTGTTCAATGGTGATATAAGATTGTCGATAAAAGTAGTAGAAATTGGTAGATTACTTTTATCAACAAAAAATATATTATAATTCTTCTCTCAATAAATCAGAACATATCATTTTCATATAAGTTAATATGTTTTATTAAATCTTCTATATTATCGAAGAAACGATATTAATGTTAGTTGGACCAAAAAAAATAATTGTTTTTTTTTGTTTTATATCAGTTTCTCCGTTTCTAAAATTATATTCATGAAATTTTTACCCTCTTTTATTTTTTATCAATTGTTTTTACTGTGATAAATGTAGTATGGATTATTTTATTTTATGTTATAAACAATGACTTCCGAATGTCCGTGTAACATGAAAACACGAATTCTCAAATGCCAAAACATAAAATCCCATTTGAGAGATTTCCACACAAATAATGTCTGAGATTTTCCACGCTTAGCTTGCATGTGGCACAAGGCCGAAAGTAAGGGGTAACCAGTGAGGATCGAACTCACTAATCATTCGTAATTGTGCTAGCGAGACAAGTTTGCTAACCATTACACCATCTCGAGGTGCCCATAGTATTTGTGATAAAGAATATACATTTTTTCTTTCCTTTTATAACGTTTTTTGTGTTATGTAAGCAGAAGTACATGCATTAATAATATCACAATAATTGTTTGAAATGAGTGTATTTTTGTGATGTCAGTCAAACTGATATTGCCGTATCCACATTTATTCTAATGGGAAGTTCAGAGATGCTCAAATTTTTACAAACTAGTGTTACATACTGAATTCATAATGACACAAATATACTGTTATATATTAAGAAATGGACAAAGTCCGACAATTTATTTATTAAAGACATTTTTATGTTTAACGTTCTTTTTTTTATTATAAACAGAGCATTTACTTAAATACTTGTATCTATAAAAAAAAAAGAACGTTAAACATAAAAATGTCTTTAATAAATATACTGTTATGTTTCAGACTTCCTGTGTTTTGTTCAATGAAAATGTTAGATTTTCATGGTTGAATTTCGTTTGCCTTATGTTTTGGTACTTCAATATGTGCCTTTAAATTTTAACCCTTCAGAAAATTCTGCTTTATTTCCCAATGTATTTTTCATCGTTATCTGAACAGCATCTTCCCTAATAAAGTGGTTCCCGATAACTTGAACCAATATTAAATGTGAATTAATTGTAAGCATCTAATGATTTTTTTCTTTCCCCTGTCCAATCATCTCTCGAAACATAGAAGTCAATTGGCCCCACCATCGTGTGATATTAAACCTTTCTTCCTTTATGGTCATCTCAAATGTAAGGTCTATGTCAACAAACCAACAACAATTCAACAGCTGAAGGATGAGATAATAAGGCATATTGATGAGATCGAGGAGCAACTGGGCTGAGACTTCAAAGATTTTGACTATCGATTGGAGGTGTGCCGCCCAAATTCGGTGTATATTTGGGGGATATTACTTTCATACATAATTGCCATGACTTAAATAACATAATCTAATAAAAAAAATAAATCAATCTCCGTCTATAACACTGATTTATTTACTGCTGACTTTGACCCTTCTTAAGGAAACACCCATTATATATAAGAAAATAACATGTTCTCAGCTGTTTATTGCAGTAACATCCAACGATGCAATGCAAGAAACGTATTATTAGAAATGTGAGAATACCTCAATATGCCGACAAAATCTTTTGATGCCATCAGCCTCCCAAATGTTGATTTTCATTGTCTCTTTTAAATGTAAACCCTAGATGTTTACTAGTCATCCTTATTCTCCTACGCTTTTATTAAATGAACTTATTTGTGTATTAGTTTCACCAGCGGTTTACTATGCAGTCTTCAGCTGTCTAAGCTTTTCTTGTAAGCTGGCCTTGTGTTATGCACATTAAGTTTGGTAGATATTGTAGAAGAATCTTCTTGGCCCTCATTAACAGAAAGCTGAAGTTATCTAGTCTCAACAATTCTCCCGATAAATCGAATAGAACAGGATGTCAGCTTCCAAGTTTTGACCTGGCTGCTTGGGTATACTTTCAACATTTCCAAATGTGTTAAGAATTTACCAATTATGGCAACAGAATCTTAGAAATTACCTATTTTTGGATTCGCTATTCTGTTTCTGAATAGAAATAACAGGTTCTTTCAAGTGGAAAGATAATTTTTTCCCTGTCGAATAAACGTTTTCTAACTGTTAAAAAAATGACTATAATAATAATTTTTTAATGTTACTTAATATATTTATATGTAAATAATATATGAGGAAAATAATGTTTTAAAATATATGTAATAAATAAAATCAAAGAAATATATTTCGAAGGAGCACATACAAATGTGTAGGTCTATATTTTTAGATTCTGAAAAGCAGTGTTTCTATGCTATGGAGTTGTTCTTATAACTGATACCATAAAATATCTGTTCTGGACGTAAAATTGTCAACTGGATTGAATAAAATCTACTTTTTCTTAAATTTTCCTCTGAATTTAAGGTTGAACCGCCGATTTATTTGATTAAATATGTAGTCATATGGTGAAAACATAAACCTATTTATTTTTCAAATAAAATATTTATTTTATTAATATAAATTAATTCCTTGTCAATGCACTTAATGAAGTCGTGAATATGACTAATATATGACGAACATTAAAGATTTGGATTTTCAAACAAAAAGATTCTCTTAAAAACATTCTTCTGTCTACTTACGCAACAATTATTCCAAACATAATATATATGCGTGCGACATAAACACACACATTCACACACACACACACATTCACACACACACACACACACACACACACACACACACACACACACACACACACACATTCACACACACACACATTCACACACACACACACACACACACACACACACACACACACACACACACACACACACACACACAAACAAAGAAACAAACGAAGACACATACACACAAAGACACACATATACACAAGAAAAGCATGCAAGTACGCATGTACGGAGAGGGGGAAATAATTATATGTATGTATATATACGCATTTTCATCAGTGCCTTCGCAGTTCTGGATAGTGGAAGCTATCTAACCAACTTAATTATACAGAACCAATTAGTAAGGTAAGTTCCAAATTTTACTCTTAAGGGAAACTTTTCTCATGATATTCTATCGAAGTTTCCACATCTGCAAAGTTTTGTGTCCAAAATTAAACAAAGATAATATTCAGGATGACATTTTTTATCAAAAAGCCAGATATTTATCAAATTAAATTCTATATTTTGGTGGATAATGGTATTTGAGTATACGCCCAGATTATTTATTAAACAGTTTATTTATTTATTCTCGTTTACCAGCCTCATTGTATTATATATATATATATATATATATATATATATATATATATATATATATATATATATATATACTAGCAGCATGTCCTGATATTGCTTGGGCTTGATTAAAAAATCTTACGACTCATACAGCAATCGCTGTCACTTGACTTAAAATATTTTTCTCCTTATTGCCTTTAAAGGAATGCCCTTTGGTGTGCAGATGTTGCTACATGGCTTAATTCTTGCCACATTGCGAATTTTTTCTAAGCTCTATACTAAACATTAAATCTGTTACGAAAAAAAGAACTAAACAAAATGAACATAAAACGATCAGCTTTAAAAAGAATTCGTAAATGGAAAAACCGAATGATAAAAGAATGTTAAGAACAAATACTGTTCACACCCAACCCAGTTCTGCGGAATCAGAATGTTGAGTTTAAGCAAGCGAATGAGCCAATTGGAGTAAAGTGCTATGCAGATTTTAATTTTTCCCACTTGTGACGAATGCAGCTATCGTTTTTTTTTTGTTTTTTTTTTGCATGCTAGCATAGTAGTTAACATTCCTATCAGTCAGCTGTTGGGTATCACGCTGGCCAATAGAATCTTTCTGCCTATTCGTGGTAGCCAGCTATTGGCTCTTACTCTGGCCAGTACGAAATGGCCGCCAACTACATGAAAACTGCCGTAGAGGCATGAAAAATCGATTATTTCCACTATCAATGAGATTCGGAAAATGCAATGTCGATCTTGGCATTCCAACTAACTTGGAGCATGTGCATGTAAATTTTGTTGCAAATCTGTCGAAAATTGCGGCCGTGCATTCGTTAAACACACACACACACATCCTGACACATATATATATATATATATATATATATATATATATATATATATAATACCTCATCTCAGAAATATATATATATATATATATATATATATATATATATATATTTCTGAGATGAGGTATTATGTAGACTAATTACATTATTCGGACTATTGTCCTCATCATTGTCGCCATGTTTATCACAACGTTTCGACTGTTGTACGCTCCGACATTCTTAAGGGGGTTGGAAAGTCGAACTGAAAACTTTTTTTTCTTTCAAGGACACATGACACAGTGGATGAATGTTAGTTAGATCCAGTGACAAGACCCAAATAGTGACAAGACTTCAATACATTGATTTGACAGTGGAAAACTTTCAAAGAGGAATTAACAGGAGATAAAGGACATCCATTAGACATGGCGCGTGCAAGCAGAACAGTCTACCCCAGTGAGCGAAAAAAAGATTCAGTTCCACATTCCAAACACCTGAAGAAGGCCGGGCGTACATCGGCCCGAAACGTTGCGTTAAAGATGGCGACAAAGATGAGGACAACAATGTAAATTGTGATATATATATATGTGTATATATATATATATATATATATATATATATATATATATATATATATATATATATATAGACAGACAGACAGATAGATAGATAGATAGATAGATAGATAGATAGATATAAGGATATAGATAGGTAGCTGTTTTTCTTACACGCTTACATATCAATTCATGAAAATTTACGTATATATATATATATATATATATATATATATATATATATATATATTCCACTAAAGAGAATGTCGCAAGTAAAGTGATCATTAATAATCATACACATTTAAATAAATGTTGTATATCTATATTTTCGTTTGATGTACTGAGTCACGGGAATTCGGGCCTTCTTTGGCCTGGATGCACTACAAGTCATGAAACGACCTTATGTCTGACCTAATATTTAGGGGTGGACAAAAGGAGTTTCTAACGAATTTCTATAAGGAAAGTTTCCAAGATAACTAATGTAAATTCTTCACGTTATTGTTGATCTATCTTGGGACTTAATAATTTCCGCAATCCGATGAATTTTGGTGTCTTATATATCCTAAAGAGTTTATTATTTATATGAAACTGAATGAATAGATGTTCAAGGCACATCTTTAAATTAAAAAGAAAAAAAGAACCTTCTATTTTTTTCAGGAAGAAAAAAAAGTACTTTTATTACTTAAAGATGTTAGCGTACATTGTTTATAAATATAAAGTAGTAAGTTATAATGTTTAATTTATGGATCATTTTTCTATATTTTTATATCGTCATTTTAACTTTAATTTGTAATGTCATTATTAATCTTTCAACGTCTGATACTTCTTAGAAAATATTTATCTGTGTGACCACAACCCGTCAAAAATGGGAAACCATGACTTTCCACAACTTCTTATAAGTTTTCTCCCTTAACAACCTTTTCTCTCTTTTCCAATATTTCCCCAAACACGTTCCTTCATCCTTTCAAATAATTTCCTTAGATCAGTGCCGCGCTGGTTTCACCCGATCATTTTTTGCCGTCAGTATGAATTGTGAGAGTTAAGTTTTCCAAGCCCTCTTTACGTCAGTAATTTCAGTTATCTTTTTTCTGATTCTGCGTATCAGATGTTCGTTTCGTTACCATTTTCTTCAAGACTCCATCGTTTCTTACCAGCTCAATTCCAGGAACGACTTTTTTTTTGCAGAGGAACATACCGGAACAGAAAACATAATATATTTGGATAATTTATCATTCTTTTGAACCAAACTTACACTTTATAATAATTAATAATCTCCCGTATAGAAGTTTGGGAAAATCCTTATAGCTCTCCATATTTTCATTAATATAAGGTTTCGTTACACATTGTAACATTAAATCCAAGCATCCTTTCATCATATAATATGACCTTTTCTAAAATTGATCGAAACTGTAAATAGAATATAAAATCTCTTTTTATGTTACACTATGAGTCTATTAATATCTCATAAGCGTGGTTGCATTGTCGTCGAAAAAACCGGTTCCAAAGCCAAACATTTCTGTTGAGGAAGCTGTCTAAATTCAGATCGGGATGAAAAATAAGATCTTTTAAACTGTGAATGATCGTTCTTGTAGCATCAACGACAATCTAGCACAAAAATATAAACTGGGTTACACAGCACGGTATGGAACAAATGATGAGAAGTTATTGCTTGAGGGAGGAAGGGCTTCTTTACGATTGAAAAAACTCACCTGTCTGTGACCAAGACGTTCGTTCATGTTGCATCATATTGGCAGTATTTTGATATGGGTAAAGTTTGGCTTTGGAAGTTCATTACGCCCATAACACGCTGGCATGAAAGAACGAATCCATAAAAGTCTTTCAACCGATATAGTGATTTTCGAAGCCCAGCTGAGATGTGGTAGAAGGCCGAAACTATGGTACACGCAGTGAGAATCGAACTCACTACTGTCGTAATTGCTCTAGCAAGACTAGCTTTTCTAACCATTACACCATATCTAGGCGCCCTTTCAACCGATATATATATGGAGGTAACTATTTAGGTAGGCACCTAAGTAGCGTAAAACCTGTTCATGGGACCAATGATGTGAGATAGTACTGAGAAAAGTTTTTCGTTAGTCGGCACTAGTACTTGCGATTAGCATAGAAACAATTGATCAACGACGTTGTTTTTGGCATAAATATATGAGTGCAATGCTATCATGCTAGTACAACCTAGCGCATCCACAAATTAAATGTCGATAGAATGAATCATTGAATTTCGTTAACACATGTACGAATTGCAGTCAAATGAATGCAGAAATGGTCACCATTTTGAAATACAATGTTGGTACATATTCCCCATAATGCGTGAATCGACACAATAGAGTTAATATCTGTTACTGTTAATTTTTGAATTCATAACATAACGTACAGATCATCGTTCATATTGATAATAATTACAACATTATTGGAGATATAAAACTGAGAAATACGTCCGAATTACACTTAACTAATTCATATAAAAAATGGTTTTGTTTTCATAGAGTGCTTGTTTTACTGGTGATGCTGAAGTGAGCGGATTTTGTTTATTCCAGGATATACATTTTCGACCCATGAAAAAAACAAACAACTGTTGTGCTCTCTATACATAAGTTGCATTAATGGATCACCAATTTCAAATACGTCTTTAGATTTTCATTAGAAAAGTTTCCTGTCGGACCTTGCGCCACTCTCAACTTAGATTAATTTATTAATTATGAATAATAGTTTATGAAGTAGAAAGCAGCAAACACAATCGAAATATCCAAATCACAAATTTATACCACTTACATTAGATTCGTTGCTATCGTGTATGATAGTTGCATATGTTAAGTAAAGAAAACCGGACTGAACTGTATTTATGTTTTACTGCCGATGTAGTGTGAATACGTTAAAAAAATGTAGAAACCAAAGCAACTTGTACCGAGCAAAATGAATCAACGCTAAATGTGCCAGTTAATGATATTCATCCAAAGAAGGATTTAATTTTGTTTGTTTTTATTTCTTTTCTTTTTTCTATATATATTTTAGGAGTGAAATGAGTAAATCTTTGAGTTCATAGCAGAAAGTTTCTAATGACTGCTAAAAAATAGACTGACTGAAGATAGAACAGACTGGAAAGAATTTGCTAAAATAAATGGCGAGCTGTTCCACCAGGATAAAAGCAAACGGCATTGATGTTTGATCAGACAAAACTGAGATAAAATGACAGTGATGATTTCACAATATTTGTCGTATTAATATATAGTTACCATTTTAAAGGAAATAATTCGGAAAGCATCGTCGGATGTTCGGAACAATGCTAATAATCAACTGAATAATGAATAGAAAAGAATAACTGATGGGTTAATATTGATTAGTTTGTTACAGAATATAATCAGTTATTTGAAGCAGTGTCCATTCCTTAATGCTTGGTCTATGTAATGGTTTTATTTGATTCGTTTCATCTCTTCTAATGTCATTGATGAATCGATCTAAAGATTCCGTAATACGCCGAGAATGGATAAAATATATTAACACATATATTTCAAAGGTTAGAATGCGAAAGTAATCTAAAAAAAAACCTGCAATAATATGTTTTATCGTGAGAAATATGCATTTAATTTTACGGCTAAGTTTCCATTTATAACCTATCCCCACTTTCAGTCATCATTAAATTTATCTAATTCAAAGCTTCATGCCATTTTTTTTTTATCATAACTACATTTTTAAGAGCTGTATTTCAAGAAATTAGCCAATCGTGTCTCTCTATATCTTTCACATTACTACCTTTAATCAATGAAATATTACTCTCATGTGTTGTCATCTACCCGGGGTAAAATATAAAGTTGTTCTTCATGTCTACTCATTTGCCACCCAGGATTGGTGCCGTCATTGTAACCTGTTACTTAACTTAAATGTAGGTGGTGTCAATATCATATAATAATCGCACTTGTCATTCTCATCGTTAAATCGGCTAAATAATGTAATATTCCGTTTTGATCGCAGGGAAAGAGGGAAAATACACATCTTGGTTTCAGTGAGAAAATGAATGTATGAATGAAAGAAAGCAGAAAATACAAACGGTTTCAATGAAATGGAAAAATTGTTAATTTTAATTCTTTTTTTTTTCATTTTTATCACTTATTAAAATAACGACCAGTATTAATATTTATGATTTTTATTTCAATAGTTTGTTAAAATTGTTAAGCTCAAATATTTTACAATTAGATAGCAAAATGTCTACGGGTATGTTATTGCTATATAGCTCTATGAACTTATTCAATCAGTAACTTCAAAATTAAAATTCATCAGAAAATTTAAATAAAAAAACCGTGAAAATTTAACGTTATTTTTCTAGTTATCTAAACTTGCGTGAATATATATTTCCTGTTAACCTTTAATGAATATTTCATGACCCAAATGTTTTGAAGTAGAATTTGTGAAAAAGAAATTCTATAGTACCTAGATTAATTTTTAATTTTACTTTAGCTTTAAGCATTTTATTCACGTGTTGAAATTTTACCTCGGATTTTAGATTGGAGATTTTCTTCCTTCACAAAATATTTCTTTTCCTTTGGTTAAAATCGATAAATTATTTCATTGATAATTTTCTTATATCATCATTTTAGCGACATTTACTTTGCATTCTTTCTGCATTGAGTTCCGATTCACAGGAAAGAGATCAATCTTTCTTACTATGAGGGAATTTTCTTAGATGACTGCGAGGGTTTTTTTTTTTTTAGATGACCATGTGAGATTTCTCAGATGACCGTGAAGGAATTATCTCAGATGAGCATGTGACTTCGCTTAGATGAATTTATGGGACTTCCCTTAGAAAACTTTATCGGACTTCTCTAATATGACCGGGGTGGACTTCTTTTAGATGAAGCAAAAAAGAAAAAAAAATGTCCCTGAATACTGGTAAGATTATGGAAACCGACGTCCATCTTAGAATTTAAAATAATATTTCCAAATATTTAACTTATGAATACCTATACTTAAAAGTTACCTCTAATATTTTATGAATAGCATATGTGGATTAAATATTAGAAAAAGAATAATTTACGTGTGTATGAAACCGTTGAATTAAATACTTATGTGTGTATAAAAGAGTACAATTAAACACACCTTTGTATGAAATATCGAATTAAATAAGTACGTCTGTTTAAAATATTGAATTAAATACGTAAATATGTATAAAATATTGAATTATATAATTACGTGTGTAAAAATGACTGAATCAAACATGAACGTATTTATAAAATAGTTGAATTAAATAGGCACGTGTGTATGAAATGGTTAAATCAAATATGTGTGTAAAACAATGGTTGAATTAAATAACTAATTGTGTAAAAACGGTAGAATTAAATAAGTTCATGTGTATCATATTTCTACCATATAGAATTAAATACTTACCTGCGTAATAGATGCTAGAATGAAATATGTACGTGTGTATAAAATGGTTGAATTGAATAGGCCTGCGTGTGTCAAATCGTTGATTGAAATGGATATAATATTGAACCTAAATACGTGTGCAAAATAGATGAATTAAATATTTGAAAGAAACATTCCCTTATAAATTTGAAAAATGCACTTATAAATTACCTCTTATGCTGTATTTCTTCTCAAATAATATTAAAGTTAATTTCTAGGAATATTGATACGTTTTTTTTTAAATTATTTATATGTTGAACAAAGGTTGTAATATAAATGAATATGCAATAGGTATTGCTTACGAATAAATGCAGAATGGAAATAGAGGTAATATTCGTGAAAACGATTTCTACTTATAACTATCGTGACAACATAATACCTACTTTCTCATCAGAAGTGCCGCCACGTCGCTGTCTTTTAACTGACATCAAAGAGTAGTGGCCATTTATCGCTGTCAGAGTATTGTTGAGAGATAGCAGCATTTCCTTACGCTCGTTAAAGTTTGCTTTTATGGTATTGCGTCGCGCAATGCAATCCGTGACTTTATCCATTGATCTCCATTCGTACCTCCACTTCAGTCCCAATCTTAAAAGTGCGATTAACTTTATCAACAAATGGGAAGCAGGTAAAGCTTCCTCCACGTTACCTCTCGAGAAACAGTACCGTTCGAAGGAACCACGTAAAATTCATCCGTCAGTGTGAAGTGGCGCTTTAAGTATTCGGTCATCAAAATCCGGGGAAAAAGATCGATTAATTCGGAGTAATGTGCATTGATACCCACCGACGATCCCCGTATCACACGTCGCTGCATTTCGTCATTATTAAATCGATGGCGCGTCCTGCTAAAGACTGGCTGAAATCATTTGTCCTCAGGGCGTGTCTACTGTTAATAGAGATCTCCTGATGTAAATTTAGAATTACCAGACTTCTAAAGAGTAGGAATAGAATGGGAATAAAGTGGAAGCGGATGCTGTTTATATCATGGATATGTTGCCATGGATATTAGTCAGTTTCGTGTGAATCGTTAATGAAATATGACATCTAAAAAAAGTTGGCCTTATATAATGTGTCGAACGTTTTAAAATATACTTTTCTTTAGTTGCGTGTTTAAAATTATCACTGGAGATATTTGAGTTTCCAAAATCAAATAAGTACAAACATTAAATATTTAGGAAGTCTTTTAGCAAAGTTTGGAAATGAGAAACAGAAATCTCTAAGCCCATTGAGATATCGAAAGAAGAGAATCTCTCTATATTTCTGGGATGAGGTATTATGTACACTATTTACATTTTTTGACTGCTGTCCTCATCTTCGTCGCCATATATGTTACAATGTTTATAAGACATTCGTATACCGTAAACCGACATTCATTGGACAGTACCTCAATTTCAAAATCCTACCATCCATACTGCGTAAAGGAAAGGATCGTTCGCTGCTTACAACATCGATCAAAAGTTATAAGTAGCGACCCAGAGACATTTGATAAAGAATTCTGAAGAAGGCCGGAGGGTACAATGGTCGAAACGTTGTAATAAATATGGCGACAAAGATGAGGACAATAGCCCAAATAATGTAAATAGTGAGCGAAAGATGACTTTTAAAAGATAAGCAACGAATTACGAAACAGAAAAAAAACTTATCAGAAACAAAGAAAAATATACTGGATTGTTATGTAATATTTGTCCTCCTATATGACAGTAAATGATAGACAATCTCCTCAGAGACGATGAAGACACTCTGGGGTAATACACATGTGGATGGTGAAAATAACATGGGCTGAACCACAAAGTAATATCGAAGTTTTAGAAAAGACGGAACCAAAAAGGATACTTATGCTTAGCATATGAAAGCAATTTCAAGGTTGCTAACTAAATAAAGAGGGTTTGGTAAATCTGACACTCACAAGAAATATATTACAAGCAAAATGGATAGAGGAAACAACAATTAATCAGTCTAATGAGTTTTTGCAAATGACATAAGGAGATTAAGTGAGATATCGCAATTACAAAATATACAAACAGTTACAAAGGACAGGAAATTGTGGAGAGTCATGAACGTTAGTGTACTGAAGGTAGACGGCACATAGATAAAGAAGTACATATTTATTATGATTGGCCTTGTTTTGTATTAAGACACATATTGAGGCTATGAATAAGTACATTTGCAACTAATGCAATAGAGTCTTCTTATGATGCAACTGCAAGCAAATTTGGTTGATGTTTATTAAGGTTAACATAGTTTCATCCAAACTTAAATTATCAAAAAACATCAATCAAATGTGGAGCAAATCCCCCTCTTACTGCCGTCTTAGATGACCATGAATCTCAGAAGATTCTTGTGGATTGACTTGTGGATTGACTTGTGGATTGACTTGCATTCGTGAGAGAATGAGTACAGTTGCCTACCGTTGCATTTTTTGAGTTTGGAAATTAAGACTTTAAAAATACGAGTTCTTAGTCTACATAAAACAAAAGGGTTAAACTCCGACTATTTAACCATTGTGGAAGGAATGACTAGTATATTAACATTCCAATGTTCATAGAAATTTACAGCTTACCTGTAGTAAAATTGTGGGTGTAATATGAAGGAGAATAATGTAATATTAATTATGAAGAAAGTATATCTTCGAATAAACAGCCACATAGATTATATCCTATTTCTGAAAACACGATATATTTGACATGATAAGCTGATGGTCACTAGTCACGCAAAAATAACAGAAAAGAGGTTGGCTTCGAGGGTAATTTCTGATTGATTTATGAACCGACCTATATGCAATTTGGTAAAACCATGTATCTCTTGCTAAAGAAAGCATCTTCTCCCTCAAAAATTCTTTAGTGAGAATCTGTTGCTTGGTAGGAATACATGATATGCAAAGGATTGGGCCAGGAAGACTTTACTCATTCATATCCAGTTTTTGTGTCGTTGCCAAGTTGGAGGGAAAACTACCCTATTAAAAAGAAATTAAGTACTTCTTAAAAATCCCATTCGTTTTACTGTTTATTACTGAAAGAAGACCTTTCACATAGTCAATAGTGTTTGATTTGACTTTCAGTAAGAAACATGCATAATGTGACATATGTGTATTGACCTGTAGGCAGCCGCGAGGTCTAACATAGAGAAACAACCATTGCGGCCCTCTCCGGAATAACGGCCATAATCACTCAGACACCAGTTGGAGTTACATATGTCCTGACAATTTCACCCCGTATTATACGTCAAATATAGATATTTTTAAGCTCTGACACATTAACGTGAAGGAATAAATTATTATTGAGACGTAAATACCCAAAGATCATCGACACTTGTTTGCAAAATTGTGTTTTTCGGTTGATTGTCTGATGGATTAATTAATTTGTTATTTGCGGATTATGAAATCATCTCTTAAAGTATATTATGTCACATAGAATAGTTAATGAACTGTGAGTTTAGAGGTTTCCCATTCTCGTCAGTGATTTGCCTTACACGCTCCAAGGATAGCAACTAGTGATTTAAGCAAGTAAATAGTATATGAAATGTTACAGCATTGGTGTAACAAAATATATTTGACATTGCCCCAGATAAACTAAGTAAATTATTGTTAATACCTAAACTAAATATAGACGGAACCTATCAATAATATATCATTCATCTGTCTTTGTAGTGAGGTTAATTATAGATTTTCCACTAAATCTCTACTTGGCATTCCAAATAAGCTAAGAGCCAATGTTTCAAACTCTATTTTAAATATTGGCAAACACATTCCCAGTCTATTTGCCCGCTAGACATATTATGATAAATTTTATAAACAGAATCAATACCTACAAAACAATAAAGGAAAGTCTATCGTTAAAACATTTTAGCATCATGGGATTAATTGTAAAAAAAAATAGTGTCCCTCTGTTGATTGTTAACGAAAATAAATAATTGATAATAAATATGGCAGATGAACAAAAGGAAACAATAAGTCCTGTTTAATTTTAAAAAAATAATATATAACTGTATAAAATATTAGAACAGGTATTTAGATCTAAAATATTTGCTGTTACAGTGAGTTAAATTTAAAAGTAGTGGATAATTATTATGGAACTATAACATTCTAACCCAGTGAGCGAAATAAAGGGTTCATTGCATCACCTGAAGATGGCCGGAGCGTACAACGGCTGAAACGTTGTAATAAAGTTGTCAAATAATGTAATTATGTTCGTATGTCATTGCATCAGTTAAAACCGTTATGGTTTGAACTTAAAACCTAGGTTTTTGCTGTTGTTCATGTATTCTATCTATGTTTTTGGCTAACATGAGAATATGATCTACATATCTTAGGCAGATGGAGAATATTTAGAGGTATTATATATCCTATTTTCAAGATTAGCTATGTAGATGTTACTAAATGTTTGTCTCGGAATTGAACCCACGGAAATACCATCACCTTGTACGTATATATTATTTTGACGGCCATAAAAGGGTACCTCAGTGTATAAGTTAAAAACAGTTTCCGTAATATGTCAGGTCAAATTTTTAATGGGGGAAGAAATGGATTGTTGTAAATAGTCTTTATAATTATATCAACTTTTCCCTAACTGGGATCTTAGTAAATAAACTTTCAGCATCGAGTGGGACTATGGATTCTTTATTAGGTTTTTGAGTTTTTAAGATTTGGAGTAGTTCGCGAGTCGATTCAATGCTGTATTTATTAGGTATGGTGCAATGACTTGGTTAATGAGTTTGGTTAATTGATAAATCGGAAGTTATTAGTTATGCATGGTGCAATGATTTGGTTAATGTGTTTTGTTAATTGATAAATCGTAAGTTACGCTTATGTATTTTTTACAAAAGTAATAATATATCACCCACAGATCCCAGCATAAAAAAATAAAACTAATTATGTATTGGGTTGGTGCATAATTATCAGGCGTTTTCCTAGGCAAATTGTTTGTTAATAAAAATTGCCGTTTTTTTTTCATACATTTTTTAAAAAAAAAAATCATGTTTTATTTTCAGCTCATAAAAATGCGTGTCAATAATTATAACTTTTGAAATAATCATTTAAAAATGTTATTATTGGAATGTTATGTTTCTTTTTTCATAATAAATATTATTTAAAAAACGCCTGATAATTATGCACCAACCACATACTACAATAAATTTAACACAACCCACTTAACCATCCGCAATAACTCTTCTGCTTCAGAGTTTTGCAAATGACTAACATTCGTTGCGTTATAACCATTGACAACTGCAGTTGCACACTCACACCATTGATAAATGCAGTTGCGCACTCACACCAATCATATCACCTGCAGCGGCGATGAAACGGTGTTGAAGCAGTATGTTCGATATTGTTTAATTTATGACAATCTGGTTGGCTTGTCCGAAGCTGCATCAAGTCATCAAATACGTCAAGCCCTTGGCAAATGCTTCTGGATGTCGATGGGAACGACTTTGAGGTCGAAAATGATGTCAGATATGCCGTATACGCTTTTTCTTATAAATAAATAAACGAGAATGATTTCGTTGGTTACCTAATACGTATATCCTGTAAGAAAAAGAAAACTAAAAAACTTTCAAAAAGAAAGGTCATATTCTTGCCATATCTGGAAAATTTCTTCCCATACTGTTGTGTATGATACACCTAATTTACATAAGCGGACTACCGACCATATAAATATGGGTTGGTACCGGAAGACAGGGAAGATAGTATTCTTGAATCCAGAGACTCTGCCCGACTGCGATTTAGTCAACCCATTATGCAGGGAACAGTCAAGAATATACTAAAACTAAATGTAAATTATTTACCTATTCTTTGCAATACATTTTGTTAAACATTTTGTGTTGTATTAATTTAAGCTTCAACACATACGTTGCGAGAAAAGATAATTAAGGACACTGATTATTTACTCAAGTATAAAGTTACGGGTTATATAACTGGATTACCGTATATTGCCTCTATAAATATGTTTATGTACGTAACTCACTCTTTTTGTTTCTCTCTTTTTCTCTTTCTCTCTTGATGTCTCACTCTGTACGATATGATAGAAATATCCATACATCGTATATTTTCTATGCTTCATGTCCCTCCAAGCCGTGGTCTATCACAGGGTCCCGATCCCCCCAGGCCCATAAAAGCATCCCGCCTTTTGCAAAAACTCTAGTCCCCAATTCCGTCTTCAGTTCTCAAAAGCTTGTCAGGTATGTGACTCGCTCACATTCCTCATAAATCTTGCGCCCAATTTAGGCTGTGAGTTTTAATTTTTCCAAGCCATCTTTCCTCAACATATGCCCAAGAAATTCATACTGTCTCCTTTTGATTCTGAGTATGTGATATATTGTTAGTATTTA
This sequence comes from Acanthosepion pharaonis, assembly GCA_903632075.3. Taxonomy (NCBI): domain Eukaryota; kingdom Metazoa; phylum Mollusca; class Cephalopoda; order Sepiida; family Sepiidae; genus Acanthosepion; species Acanthosepion pharaonis. The sequence continues at coordinate 548,888 of CAHIKZ030004686.1, forward strand.
AACGAATGTCAAAGTAGAAAAGAAATGCATCGTTATTCGAAAGAACTTCTTCCAATTGACACTGTTTTTAGATAGTATAATATATTATATTTGATTAATCATGAAATTTTCAACTGATATATCTAGTTTGCCAACATATGAGTTTCACGTCAAAAACTAGTCAGGGCCAGATTTTTGAGATGTAATTTGTAGGAAAAAAAATCTGGCTACAAATTTAATTGATGATCATTTATCATCCGATCTACTTTTCATTCGGCTTTCAAATGATTTCTATTTATTTTTCATTATTGATTAATTCGTTTTGTTTTTTATTGCTAAATTGTATTTTCTTTTACAAACCGAAGTTTTCAAAATAAGAAGTGTATTAACAGCAGCGAGATGACATAGTAATAGATATTATATTATCCTTGATTTTTAAGTGGTCACTGTATTCTCGTGTACATACAATCGTAAAAATAAAAAAAAAGATGCGGCGATATGCAGTCCCTTACCTCTGGCGCCGGTTAACGAAAGAATACAATTGTCGTCAGTAAACAAATTATAACCGTGGTTTATATGTATTTCAGGGGAACAAGTTTAAGAACTATATGGGTTTTTCGATCAGATTGCAGTGCTTGACGGGTGTGTCATTTATCTTCTACAAGCGCATATCATATTTCCTTTTGAAGCCACCTCATTCCAATCTTTAGGCAATAGTTTTTACTTTCATGAATTTTTATAACATTCTTTCCACGAACACCAAAAGGAAAACTGACTTGTATTTTATGGCGGGAATACTATTTGGCCAGGATTTTAGCCCATGTTACTTAGCCAAAAACTGGTTGGAAGGTAGATATCACCATGTGCAAATGACTACTACCATCGATTGCTTGAAGACTGCATCTGTCGGGATTATTGTAAACTACAGAACAGCATTCAATAGAGCATGTGACCATTTTGAAATACTGTGTACTTGGGTGGATATCTCAGTCCAGACAACCATGGTTGTAATATTTCTAAAAAAAAACAAAAAAACAAATGATTCCCGGTCACCTGTATTAACTGAACTGGGGAGTTTACGGCCATATCACGTTAAAACATCGGTTCCCGTCAGATCTCTCAAGTTAAACAATATCGAGCCTGGTAAATAATTAGATGAGTGATCACCTGGGAATACCAGGTGAAATCAGTTTGGCTATGCGAGGTGTAGTTGGTATAATGAATGAAGGTTCGGAATAAGAAATCGATATACATGTAAATATTCCAGTTGTGTTTCTTTCATTCAGTCAAGAGCTAATACTACCGAAACATCATTAAGCGTATCAGGTTTTGTCCTGCATATTGTGTCATTGCAGTAGGGTGAAGTTCCATTCCTCCATATGTCTATAAAAAGCCAATATACAACAAATTAACTTCACAGTCAAAACAGTCCTGAGGCAACATTTGATCTGATCTATGCTGTGCCCGGCGATCAATTGTCACTAGTGGCATTAAAATGGGTCGATCTTTCCGGGACAGTTCAGAATTGCATGGAAACTTGGAATATAATCAGCTTCTCAAATAACTATTATCACAACTTATCAACTACTTGCTCAGAGAAATTCCAACACCAAGAACACTATGGCACCACGTCCCAACGTCTAAAATACGCACAAGTAGAGTTAATTTACATCTATCTATATACAAATACTTAAATTTATATCGCCTACCAGTGTCCTGAAACTTTATCTTCCATCATAATATATATATATATATATATATATATATATATATATATATATATATATATATATATATATATATATTACTACGTATAAAATTGCAATAACAAAGCCACTAGAAACATGGCATTAGATGTAACTAGTATTATGTTCTTCAGCTTTCATATTTAATAAAGGTCTACCGATTAACAATAAATATCTCAATTGAAATATTTTACAATCAAAAGTCTAATACATAATTCTGGAAAGTTATACTGTTGATATGTCACAAAATAATTGAATTGGAATTGCCTCTTTCACTGGGGAATTGTGTAATTTTACATTTCCTTAAGGACTTAGATTGCCATTTCATCCCTCGAATTCTTATGATCAGACGGAAAGCTGAAAAGATATTCCATGCCTTCACAATACAACAGTATACGTTAAAGTGTATCAGAGAACATTAATATAGAGGTTATGAAAGCACGAATAATGTAAGTAGTGGTTTTTATGTTAGATGAGGCATAATTTTTTCCATGACAGAACCACAGATGATTGGGTGTAAATTATTGCATTTTCAAAAATCATTTGTGTTACCTGTTTTATTTATCCTCATATATTGCCAATTTTCGCTTTGACTAAAGGCGATATAAACTATTAATAGATCAAAAAGTAGCAGGAACAGAAAGGTATAGGCAGAAAATATTTACGGTTTAAGAAAAACGTCCCCCACGGAATCATTTAAAAAGCCTTAAATCTTATAAGGCATAATGACACGCCATACTATACAGTACAATAAGAGATTTGTGAAGGGAATATTTCGAAAAGGAAGCATATACTTACAAAAATCAGTCCTGTTTAATATACGTTAGGGATTTGAATCGTGCACTAATTAAACGAAATATTTCTTGTAAATATGAATGAAGTCTATTTGAATATTCGAGAGAGAAAAATGATTAAAGTTTAAAAGTTTTTCCTTATTTTCGAATTATATATATTTCGATGAGAGATTATCAGCACGCTGACTTGATTTTCGCAAACTGAAAAAATATATAAAACATCGTTGCTCCTTGTAAATATGAATTAAATTGAACTGTGGCATTACATTGGCCTGCAATCAGTTAGCAGGAAAGTTCTGAAGAGAGAGCAGGTTGGGCTTGTGTCTTGCAGTTCCAGCCCCTAGAATTCGATTCGCTATCGAAACAAAAACAGGAGCACATAATGTGGTGAGGATGTGACCTTGTGGCGTGCATAGAAATTAAGGATGTGTGTCAGCGAGAAAAAGAAAGAGAGAGAGAGAGAGAGAGAGAGAGAGAGAGTAATCATTTATATTGCCGTATTATTTCCCTTGCTTATATAATGGGCTTGGCTTGCCTATTTAATATTTTTATACAGAATTTTTAATTTCGTGCATTGGTGTTAGTTGTTTTTGATTTTGTCGACTGCGCAGTATAGTAGGATCTAGTCGGCCCCCGTCTGTGAGAAAAAGGACACCATGATGCAATTCACACCACCAGAATTTTCGAAACGACATGCTTTACTGCTAGGCATTCGCATCGAAAGCCCCAATATGAACATTTAAGTGTGTTTGGACGACAATCTGAGGAGAGTGCAGAAGTTTCGGAAAAAGTTGAATGTGTGTGATGATGATTACGAAGTTACGGCGGTTCGGAAACATGACTCTGATCGTTCTGAAAGAAAAAAAAAAGTAATTTCGAATTTGCTATTGGTTAGCAAAGACCTGAAAAGGTAGTGCTACTCTGAGTCAAGAGGGTGGCTGCTGGAAGATTCAATGTCTAGCAACAGGATTTTGTACCATGCAGTATAAGCAGGAGAACCCAGTCATGGCTGTCAAACTATTTCTGCAACCATAGTTATCATCTAAATTCCGAGACTGCCACGTGCTTGGTTATTGGGTGTAGGACGCATTTGAGCTAGAGACCAACAAAATTCCTTGTAAGAGGAACTAAAGACAGGGATTATGGTTGCTTTCACCAACATAAACAAGGAGGCCGTCCAGAAGAGATGCAGGATAATCCGAAGTTTTAAGGCGATGTTTGAAGCCAAAAGCTATTTTATTGAATAAATTTACTCTTTAGTATTTCAAGATAATTTTGCGTAATTTTGGTAAATATATCTGTTAAGATGAGATTATTTACATTTTTGTCTCGCTTATACGACAGTTTATACTGCACAAACGGTATATCAAATAAATGTTAATAAAATTTTCTAGATAACTTAAAATTTGCCTGTTAACTAGAGTTATAAAACAGCACATAGCGACAAAGAAGTGATCATGACATAAATCATAATTTAGGGTGGTATTTTCTTTTCTCTCCATAGAATCGATCGATGAGGGAGAAAATCACAAAGAACGTATTGTGTTATCTTTCAGCTGTCGAAAACAATGCAATTAAGTTTTTGCATAATACGACTGCTTTGGTGTGTTCCTTTGCTCTGGAAAAATGCATTTGTCATTAAAGGAAATGACCTGTTTGAAGCCCATATCTTAATAGCTATGTGTTGCTTTATGATAAGGGATATAAGTTGTTTGTTCCAGAGACAAGCATGAATAAATAACTGCGAAAGCTTGACACTTTTAACAATCTGATTCAGTTTCATTGTTTTTTTATCTTCAGCAGGATTATATCCTTTATTCTAGAGAGCGCTACACACAGACATTATATACATATATATATATATATATATATATATATATATATATATATATATATATATATATATATATATATATATATATATATATATATATATATATATATATATATATATATATATATATATATATATATATATAGGATTATTGTAGACGGAATTAAATTCAAATAACCAAAACCCCAATTCTTATAAAAGTGATCAATAGAGAGTAGACAGCATATTATTTATTCCAAATTTATAACATAAATTTGTTATAAATTATATATACATATATATATATATATATATATATATATATATATATATATATATATATATATATATATATAGAGAGAGAGAGAGAGAGAGAGAGAGATACAAATGAAAAGATCCACTTTCTCACTGAAATCAAGTCGTCCTTTTTGTCATTCCACGTGATCAAAGTATAATAATTTATTATTTATAAGGCATTAACAGTTATGTACGTTCTAAGAAACTAAGGGAACGGCAAGCAGAATAATAATAATAATAATAATAATAATAATAATATTCCCTATATATAAAACATGCGTACACACATATATATATATATATATATATATATGTGTGTGTGTTTTGCTTGTGTGTGTGTGTGTAGGATAAAGATATATATTTAAAGTATGTAATATTTATGGGTAAAAATGTTCGATATCAGAGATAGATTGTATGTTAATATAAATGCAGCCACTGATGGCATAACCAACCAGTGACAGCCTCTTTAAAATGCTTTTACGAAATCTTCCGGCCAGGGTGTGTTTTTTTTCTTTTGGGGGTGGGGGGCACAATTATTTATATATACGGGATTATGGGACATTACAGCTAGTAATCCTAGTGTATTTTTCTAACGGTTATTGGGAAACCGTTTACGGTTATGTATCATATTATTGTAGTGGCTATTTAGAGTAATATTTGTGGATCACAATGAGGTTAATTGTAGATATTTTACAGTGTTCTTACGATTTTAATCACTATTTTTTATTACTGTTTAGTGTTCGTTATTATTATTATTATTACGTTGACTAGTGTTTATCCGTGGAATCAGAGCTTGTTAATTAGTTTATTATTTACTGAATTTGTTTTATTACGTATTTATCGATTTTGGTTATTTTTTATTTTTCTCGTGGCTGTTTATATTATTTGTAATTTAAGGTATTAGCATCTTCTAAAATATGTTACATTAATTGCAATGTATATTTTACATAAAAAGTAAAATATAGCTGTGTGTTTTTGGGCGTGCGTTTGTCCCGAAGCAATGTCTCCGCATCCACTGTTCCTATTTTAATGATTCATAGCACCATTCAAAAATCCTAGTAAAGTTAGCTGCAAGGAATGATTTTCGTTGAGCTCAGATTAAGGGCTTTCAGTTTATGCGCTGTTAAATATATATATGTAAATACGTTATACTAGCCATTATCTTTGCTATCATGTTTCAAGGAGAGCGACTCTTATTTTTTTTGTATCCAAAATAGTAGTGCACGTTTTATTATGAAGTAGCTTAAAAGCCGGCCTATCGGGTGGCATTTCAGCTACCTATTCTGGAGGAAACAATTATTTTTATTTAATTGGTGACAAGACAGGGGACAAATTATGAGATAAAATTCATATAGTGTAAAGAGGGGAAAATAGAAATTAAAATTATTTGTACGTTCAACATTTGAACAGTAACAGAAACAATAGCTACTTAATTAAACCTATATTATGGAAACTATATGAATACGAAATTGGGGCACAACTCGCCCATGAATTAAAACACTCCAGATCTACTTTAGAGTAATTTGGTATATACCGCCACCTACTAGATTTGTGACAAAAGCTCAGTTTAATGTGGGGAGCCCGAGCACGTAAAACCGGGCTAGGAACAAAAATTGCCCGATCCCCGCAATCGTCGGTTGTGCTGGCCTGGGTGTTGCCAACAATCTATCTCTCTGGTGCAATTAGAGGGCGCAGGATCGGATAGCTGTTCCCCAGGGCTGGCCAACTCTCAATATAATTTTCTTCAATTGCCATTTTGTCTTTTGAAAGAGCGCATTCTACTCAAAGACAGAGACACAACTAAGAGATGATAAATAAACGTATTGCAATCTACTATATGGAAATTTTATTTACTCACCCCCACAAAGGGTCAGGTTGTGACACAAGTTCGGTAAATAAACGTATTGCAATCTACTATATGGAAATTTGTATTTACTGACCCCCACATAGGGTCAGGTTGTGACACAAGTTCGGTAAATAAACGTATTGCAATCTACTATATGGAAATTTATATTTACTCACCCCCACATGGGGTCAGGTTGTGACACAAGTTCGGTAAATAAACGTATTGCAATCTACTATATGGAAATTTGAATTTACTCACCCCCACATGGGGTCAGGTTGTGACACAAGTTCGGTAAATAAACGTATTGCAATCTACTATATGGAAATTTGTATTTACTCACCCCCTCATGGTTTCAGGTTGTGACACAAGTTCGGTTTAATGTGGGGAGTTCCAATGTACGCGCTCAATTAGAGCGCGTAAACTCGGGCTAGGAACAAATATTCCTCGAGCCCGCGCAACCGTCAGTTGCGCTGGCCTCGGTGCGTTCAACAATCCTTCTCTCTAGTGCAATGAGAAGGCGCAGGATCGAGCAGTTATGGCCAGGGCCGGCGCCTCTAAGTATAATTTCCGCAGTTACGGCTCTGTCGTTTGACAGATTCGCCGCTGAATCAACTCTGCCCAACGAGAGAACGCAACTGAGAGAGATAAATAGATGTGTTACAAACCACTCGAAAGAATAATTTGTATTTGCTCAACTCTCGACGAGGTCAGCTATTGAAACAAGGTCGGTTTAATGTGGTGAGACAGAGGGAGTACACCCGGACAATGAACAAAAATTCCCGGAGTTAGAGCAATCGTTGTTTCGGCTGTTCTAGGTGTGGCAATGAGAAGCGCGGCCTCGGGAAATTGTTCCCGTGGGCCTACAACACTGAATTTAATTTTCTTCATTTGCGAATCTGTATTTTGACGGTGTCCCCATGAATGCAATCTGACCAACGACAGAGACGCAACTGAGAGATGATAAATAGATGTGTTACAAACCCCTCGATGGAGAGGTTTACACACGGTAATCTTCACTGAGACGAGATGTGAGGTCCCGAGCGCGAACTATCTTTTTTGTAAATACAACAAAAATTACCCTCAGCCCCCGCAACCGTAGATAGCGAGCACCGAAATCTCTCTCTGATGCCATGACATGGCGCGGCGTCAGGTAGTTTTTATCCAGGGCTGGGCACTTCTCAGTATAAGACAGAGATAAATAAATTCGTTACACACCCCTCGATGGACAGGTTTACACATGGTATATAATCTGCCTCCCCACTGTGATGAGATGTGACATAAGGTCTTTTTTAAGGTGGGGGACCTGAGCGCGAACACCCGGGCAAGAAAAAAAATTTCCACAGCCCTCGCATCCGTTGGTTGCGCTGGCCTAGGTGCGAGCACCGATTCCTCCATTTGGTTAAATGAGAGGGCGCGACCTCGAGCAGATGTTCCCCACGGCTGGGACTCTTCAATGTAACTTTACTCAGTTGCAACTCTGTCCCTTGACAGAGTAGCTATGAGCGCACTCTTCCCAAAGATAGAGACGCAAGTGAGATGATAAATAGATGCGTTACAAACCCCTAGGGACAAGAGTTTACACACTAAAAGCTCAGAATATGTTCTATATATTTTTTTTCTAGGCAATATAACTGTTAATGTTTACCTAATGTGCATATTAATTTTAAAAAAAAAGTTTAATTCATTAATTAAATACCCTTCATTACTGTTCTTTTATTCGGGGATTTTTTTTTATTTTCAGGTCAAAAATATTTCTCTTTATTAATACCGTCTTATATAGTGAAGGAAATAGTTTGAAAGTTGCATTTTATTTGTCCTTCAGAAGTAGGAATCTATTTGTGAAACTGTTCTTTAGTTATAAGTATTTGTGAATTACATGTTCATTTCAAATATTTGTTTCAAATATTTTAATAGTGAATATATGTTACTTTGCGAAGCGATAAAGACAGGGCGAAGCCACCTAGTACTCTAAATATTTTGATTTTTCATGGTGGTATTTTACAAGGTATTCGTTCTTAGCTTAAACTTTTAAATAACATTAAAATTTACTAATTCGAGATATATTGTGGTCCTTTATCTAGTAATTACTATTGTTCTGGGAAGGTGATTATGCATATTTTCTTCTTAAAATAGGTATTATAATTTTGGGATTTATTTTGGTAGTCTTGTACTATTTTGCTTATTTTCCGTCAAATTTTGGTGTAACTACATTTTGGTTTAAACTTTGCATTTATGTTTAGAAAGCATTGTGATTATCTCGCATTTACTTGTGGCAATGTCTGTGCTGTGTCCTTTGTTTCTGTTTTCACGTTACTTCAGTTACTCATAATAATATTTTTCTTCGATATATGCTGATTTTACAGTGATGTCGTATTTTATATTGTCTTGCAAGCAATTACCATTTCAGGGGCATTCGTTCTTTAATCTGTAGTTATTTATGTGTTTCTATCTGTGACTAATTGTTATAGTGGAACACACCTATTCTGTAGTTAATAGACTCTCCTACTTTTAATAAGTATGAGTAGTAAGAGTAATGTGTCAGTCAGTGAGTCAGTCAATGTCGGACGACCGTTAGTCGAATAAGAAAGTATCAGCAACCACAACTAGATTACTCTGCGTAATACCTATTATATCAAGTTCCTAACGTTTTGTACGTCGAACTTATTTTAGGACCGATTTAGTACAAATACAAGCCTCCATTGCGAAATAACTCCACAACACTAATAAAAGTCAAGCGTTGTTTTTTCTTCTCTTGTGCACTTTTATTATTTGTATTAACCAATGAATAAAAAGCAACATCCAATTTTAGAAACGAAACGATTTCCCTTATTACATTTACAGGAATTTGTGATGAAGCTGGATAAATAACGTAAACTATTAAATTTATAAAGGTTTTGTTTCTTCCTCTTTATTTGCTTATGTATATGAAAATGATGACAAAAGCGACTTGGTTTCCTTAAATGTCATTGCTAAATACTTTCCCATATATGGGTTGATATGAAATTTTAATTCTTCTAGATTCTGACATTGACTTGTTCAGATGTTGCAATGTCGGGAGCCGTTTGCATTCGTACTTACATAAATGCAACATGATATGTACTGAATGACTTTAGTGTGTGTCGGTTTAAGTTTCCTTTTTAAGCCAGACACCCTAAGCGAGATGCGACAATCATTCCACGTTAGATCAAATGTTGGAGAACAAACATTCAGGAAAATTAATATAAAAAAATATAATAACATCTGTCTATTTCAGTTCAATTAAAAGTCTCTGCTACCATTGTGCGCTGTTTTGCTTCAGAAGTAACAATCTATAGGAAGATTTACCAAAGTCGTTTTGGCAGGATATTTGCCTACTGCGGTTTTCTCGATGCAGCATTTAAATCACAAATTTCTCTTTTCTTTTATAGTATTTACTGTATAAACAACTTAGGGATCTTTCATCTCGAAAAAATGTGTGTACGTTCAAACATGCACACTTATGCACAGACGAGCATACATATCTATCTATATATTTATCTACACACACACACACACACACATCTGTCTGACGTTGATTTACAATCGCAAAAACTATACTGTAGAATGTCCCATTCCCTCTGCCGTAGCAACTCAGACTGATGCCAGATCGGTCGGGTTTCGGTCCAGGCTTGAAACAATCGGATGTCTAGCCGCAATATATGAATATATCGCTTACATTTGATTTATCAGATTTTGAATTATGGCACTGTCTCTCCTCCATATATTTTGACTGACCTTTCAACAACCTGAAGAATATTACTAAACGTTCTCAAATTGAAAAGGCTTGATAAACCAATGACATACTGGACTGTGTATATGAACACATGTAGCAAAATAATTCATAAATTTGTATTAATAAAGTTTTTTAGAGGACGAAACGCGTCGTTTAAGAATAGCTATTCCTTTTGTTACTCTCTCTCTCTCTCTCTCTCTATATATATATATATATATATATATATATATATATATATATATGTCCATACATATATGCAAATAGACTCACACATACAACCCCAAATATCTGCACATATATTCTTATGTAATTTGGAATTTATTTATATGTCTACATTTCGTGAGTGGCTGATAATAGGTGTGCATAGAACGGCTTGAAATAGACTATACACTATGCTGAGGTAATGTTTGTTTTTTGCTGTAAAAATGCTCTGTTATAATAAATACATCGAGGTTTCTGTGGATAAATTTTAATAATTAATATTACTAGGATCTAACCGAATTATATACCAGTGTGTGTTTAATTAATAAAACTGTGCCTGAATATCGCGTATCAAAACTTTAATTTTCAGTACCAAATTAATATACAATCAATACGTTTTTTTGCACAGGGTATATGTTCCAGAGTCTGCCGTGCAATGTAAAACCGTGTAAAAAAACAAAATTAGACATAGGTTCAATGCAAATATATTTAATAAAACATCTTATTTTTCTTATACTAATACATTGCATTTTTCATTCATACATATATATATATATATATATATATATATATATATATATATATATATATATAAAAGAAATATGTTGTAGTGGTTCCAACGAGAGAAAAGTATGTATATTAAAAAGAAGAGGGGTGCCGCAAACGTTTTTGGTTGTAATGTGGATTTATTTAGAAAAAATATTATACTTTGTTTTACATAATTTCACGACACGTGTTTCTGGTCTGGTCTCGCAACCGTCTTCAGGTGAAAGTGGAGATTTTACATATTATTAAAAATAATTAATTTTTCTTCATGTTCAATGTGGAATATTCTCGATATGAGACATTCTGTTTGTGTGTTGGCAATCCGAATTTTCTTTCTAGAATTGTCAATGAAGAGTTCTGCGTGAAGGGTCATAAAACAATTAAGGTTTGTCCAGCGAGTAGTTATCGGCATTTAATCTTTTAATGTTTTAGTGACCTCTATGTGCTCTTGGATCTGTTTCTATTTTAGCGTGTTCCTGTCAGCATGCGTGTATATATGCGTGCGTTCCTTACTACGAGGAATTCGTAAACTTATTTGTACTTATACACGCATACACACATACGCACATACACACTATCCCACCACAAGTAGTCAGTACACACACATATACACACATATTTCCCAAGCTACATGGAACCAGTACACACACATACACACACACACATACATACACGCACACACACACACACACACACACACACGTACTTCTTAAGTTGTCAACATCCGCATATACATACATAAATGTATGTGTGTACATACACATATATATATCCTCGTGTCTCCCTGTATATGGTGTGCGTCCATGTATGTGAGCGATCATTGTATTTGGGCACCCTGTGTGCATGTTTTTTTTTGGGGGGGTTACGATCTATTCAGTTCGGGTTTGAATTTGTCTATGTTTTTTTTTTCCTGTATTTGTAGATACGAGTAATTGTCTGTTTGATATATCGGCATGATATTAAACTTACCCTGGTTACATTTGAAAATGTGTTGTGATTCAAAAAGTTTTCTGTTGTCTGTCAATTTTATATTGCTTTTTTGTGTAGGGAGACCCTGTTGTTCAGTTGTTGGCTGATGCCTATATATGACTTCTTACATTCTTGAGAGTTTTATGTAGTTCTTCTAAGCGGATTTTTCGGAGATGTTTATCAGTCACTATTGTACAAATTCTACGTGCTGGGAATAGGGGATGGATTTTAGGCAGCTTTTTGGGTGATGGCTCTTGAAATGAACGTATTGTTGGGTGTCTGTGGGTTTTGTGGTAGATATCTGTGATTATGTGGTTGTTTTATTTCTAATGAGTATATCTAAAATGGTAATTCGTTAAAATTATATTCTTGCGTGAATTTGATTTTTGGGTGTAAGTTTTGAAGTAGTGTATGGAATTGGTTAATATCACCCCATGATGATTTCAAAAGATGAAGCAATCATCTAGATATCTTTTCCAAGATTTAGTGAATTGGGTCTTTATATTTGTCCCATATATTTGTTCTATCTTTTCATAGAGGTTTTCTTCTAGGTAAGCTAATGTTAGGGTGGCATATGTTGGTGCCATTTTTGTTCCCATCGCAGTACCTAGGGTTTGGATATAGTTTTTGTTGTCAAATTCAAAGGTGTTATTGTTTAGAATTAGGTCTATACTATCGATAATGAACTCTTTAGTGAATCTCGGATGTAGTATTCTGGATATTTTTCAATCCAGAATGAGATCGCTTTTTTTCCCTAGTTCATGGGGTATGTTACTGTATAGGCTACTGATGTCAAAAAGTTGCCATAAGCGTTCCCGGATCTACCTTTTGTGGTATGCAGCTAAAGAAATGGATATCGTCTCTGATGTGGCTTTTAATTTGTTTAGTATATGGTTGCAATATTATGTCTATTAGTTTACTGAGTTTGCTAGTGGGACAGACTGGTCCTGCTACTATGGGTCTGAATGTAAGGTCACTGGGGTTTGGGATGTAAATGTATTCAGATTTTTGTGTATGTACAGCTGCTTTTATTTCACTCGATTTATGAACTTTAGGTAGTCCGTAGAAATTACTTGTTTTTGGTACAAAGTTTATTAGGAAATCCTTCTCTTTTTTTGTTAATATTTTATGGTTCCATGTAGCTTGGGAAATATGTGTGTATATGTGTGTGTGTACTGACTACTTGTGGTGGGATAGTGTGTATGTGCGTATGTGTGTGTATGTGTATAAAGTACAAATAAGTTTACGAATTCCTCGTAGAAATATACGCACGCATATATACACGCATGCTGACAGGAACACGCCAAAATAGAAACAGATCCAAGAGCACATAGAGGTCACTAAAACATTAAAAGATTAAATGCCGATAACTACTCGCTGGACAAACCTTAATTGTTTTATGACCCTTCACGCAGAACTCTTCATTGACAATTCTAGAAAGAAAATTCGGATTGCCAACCACACAAACAGAATGTCTCATATCGAGAATATTCCACATTGAACATGAAGAAAAATTAATTATTTTTAATAATATGTAAAAATCTCCACTTTCACCTGAAGACGGTTTGAGACCAGACCAGAAACACGTGTCGTGAAATTATGTAAAACAAAGTATAATATTTTTCTAAATAAATCCACATTACAACCAAAAACGTTTGCGGCACCCCTCTTCTTTTAATATATATATATATATATATATATATATATATATATATATATATATATATATATATATGTGTGTGTGTGTGTGTGTGTGTGTGTGTGTGTGTGTGTGTGTGAGAGAGAGAGAGAGAGAGGGCGTGTGTGTATAACATTTGTTCAGTGTCACTACTAGACAGTAGATGTGTCCACTTTCTGTTGTTTTTTTGTGGCACCTATCCGCTCTCGTCATTGGCAATATTTAATAGCGATATGTATGTATCTGTAAAAAAAGAAATAACGACTTTTGTTTCTTTGTTTCACTGATTTTGAATACAAAATCGGTTATCAAACGCTGTAATTTTGTGCTTGTTAGTACTTTATATAGTTCTTCGTAACGTTTGATTATCATTTGCAAATCACTTTGGAATTGCACAGTTCGTTCAATATTGTTTTCATTTGTAAGAAAATGATTTCGAAAAATATTGGCTATTTGGAGGCCTACTCGATGCTAACGGCTGCCGCCCGGTGCCATATGATCGATCGGTTATACGCAGTCACAGGTATGTACAGGGTATAGTTCACGCACAGACCGGAGAGTGGGCGATCATTATACGGAAAAGAGATTGGATTTTATTTTATATCGCTAAATATTTAATTAATCTTTATCCGTAGAATTTCGGTATTTTGTATATTATTGATTGATGGTACTTAATAATTTATTTTCCAACTGAAATTAGTTCGGTGAACACAAGGACATGTTTAAACTGTGTTAAAGTTTAAAAGATAGTGCAAAAATAGTCTGTTGTTTTTGTTATTTCAAAACCGCGCAAAAAAAAATACGGGCAAAAATAGAATTGAGTGTTTTAGAATTCTAGAAACGATCATTTTTACCATGTAGTCCATAACATTAAAAGGCATACAGAACTATAAAATATTACAATAAATATCTTCATCGTATTTAATGCTATAGAGTGATTTAAAAAATGATGAAAAAAATTGTTATTTCAAATTGTGCAGACAAATTCGTTGTATGTATTTGATTTTCTACTTTTTTCTGATCTGAAAAATAATCAAATCTTGAAGAAGGCAGAAAATCCTGTGACCTATGACTTAACTCTCTCTTTAACTGTGAACCTTTATCACCTTAAAAGCCTGCATTCAGTTTAGGAAGATTATGTGAAGTTATCATTCTATTTGGATTTAAATTGCCACACGCATTCGAAGGGAATAGTTCCAATAAACCGATGATGCGACAAGGAATATTCATTTTAAATTATGCATCAATAAAAATCTATTTACACATAGAAACATTCAGCTGAGGCTATAATTGAGTAATTTATTGTCGCCTACGTAATAAACATAGTTCAGTTTTCTTTTGCATAAGTGTTACTCTCATAGGCTTTAAAGTTTTTGTAAGCATGAACAAGTTAGAAAAAAAAAGCGCAAGAATTGCGTATGGAAATAGAAATGGAGGAAGCCGGGTTATAGCGCCTGAGTCATAAACGTTATCAAAAATATAGATGTAAAATATTTGGAATATTTCCGCTGATATTTTGAAATCAGTGAAATTATATCGAATTTATGTTTTACATATTTGTCTTTCTTTGATGCTTGCTGAAAGCTATTTACAATTGCAATAAGTCAACACTATTTGACAAAGTTAATTTTAACTCATCACATCTATATGGATAAATGCGAATGTCACTGTGTCATACTTTTTAACTTTATTCCTAGAGGACGTAGCCCAACATATTCCATTTTGGAATCAAGCCAACACCGTGATAAAATTAAAAACATTCTGGGCCAGATCCGGACCAGCAATCCTGATATTTTGGATTCCCAAATGTTCAGTACTGCGGTGGTTTTCGGCGAATGATTTTTTGCGCCAAAAATTTTTACGATAACATTTTTTATGATTTTTAAATTTGGGAATAATTGAAATTAATTGAGAAAATCGGCAAAAGTCAGCCAGGAAATAATAATAATCGTTTCTACAGAAAGTAAAGAGCTACATACATCAAACTACCTTTACATTGTGTGGCGACAGAAGAATTACCGTTGAACTTTTAAAAGGTAATATAAATTATTAATGCAATACTTAAATGTTACGATCAATTTTGAGTAGTTTATTGTTGCCTCTCGTATATTGCAGCAGTATGCCTCGCAAAAAGATATCTCTGCCATAGAGGACCAGATTACAATAAAAAAAACTCAAACCTGCAGCGAGGAAAAGAATGTCCCGTGCAATTGAAATACACTGATCAAATAGCAGCCAGGAGAACTTCCAATGCTGAGAATACGCAAAGACTTAAGAACTCTCAAACTCTTGAACAAGTTGAATCAAGAGAATTCATTAGGGATCTAGCTTAAATAACGCCCGATATGGTGGCTTTTAATCTAGTTTACAATATAGCGTACAAATTTTATCCATTTGAAATCTAGGATGTAAATTGTAATGAAATTTAGAAAGTAAATGAATTAAATCGGACAAAATCATTGTAGCTTCAAGACAATCATCTCCTATGGCTAAAAGCGGATAATTTTATTGAAGATAATAGAAATTTTGTGTCTGTTATATTTATTGATCATTTTTCTATTATGAGAATAATCTTTTGAAGAGATACCCGTGATAGGTATAAAAAATAAAAAAAAAACATTGCATTTGATGCCAGCTGTTGACTCACACGAATCATTGCCAGTGTTGTGAATAAATAAAGTCAACGGGAAATTAAGCATTGAGTTGATTTGTTTTCACTTCGCCATCTTTTTTTTAAAGAGTTTTAATGTAAATTTAACACACGGTAACTGCGAAAACTCTATAATGCATGCACATAAACTTTACCTATTAACACAAAAGTATTTGTAAACGATTTATGAAAGCTGAAATCATTAATAAGAAATTAGACAAAATATGAACAACTTCTGATTAGAATCATAAAAATTTCTTCACAATTTTTTATTATCTTTTCATCGTAAGGTCGTCTATAAAAACATTAAAATGTAAGGGCTACTGAGTGTTAGGGAATATGAGAAAAAATACTATTAAGGAGATAGAACAATAAATTAGCCCGAATTAACAAAGCAGAAGATAAAAATTGACTTCACATTTAAATTTTTGATGATTAAAGAGACTTCGCCATGTAAGAAGTACGACATAAGAAGCTGTTAGCATGAAAAATTACAGTTCTATCTAGTCAAAGCAACTGTAGTATGACGAAATCTTACCGCCAATCTATTACTACTCATAAATTATTAAAGTCTCGGTACCACAGAGGAAAATTTATTACAAAAATTACCATGAAAATATTGATAGAAAAGACACAGAGAAGCTAAGTTAAGGCGGCAGGAATGTGACTGCAAGCGGGTTACCAGGCCGGGGCGAATAACATCGTAATTTCTTTTTTGGATTTTATCAATAATCGCTAAATATATAGCAGAAAATGTTGCAGCAATTCTGAAAACATGGATGAATTGTAGACTTATAAATATATTATATTTTTGGTGAGAAAAATTGTCTAGTATTATCCAAAGCAATAGCCCAGGTTTCACCATTCTTATCTAAATCGTGATACACTCAGTAATAATCTTTAATAAATCATCATTTAACTTATAGAAGCTAAAACCATATTGCTTAAATGAAAGAAACCCCATGAGATGAAAGATTCTTAACGAATTCAATGATTAATTATAACTTGCGACACTTTGCCAGAATAAAGAGCAAGAATGTTAATCGAAGCCCAATACATGGAAGAAACTGACAGGAAAAAAGACTGAAAATTAGAAGAAAAAACAGAAACAAGGATTTTCTTTGACCTATGATCATTCCTTCAAGTATTCAAATAATCCATATATATATATATATATATATATATATATATATATATATATATATATATATATATATATATAATACAGGTAATCGAGCCGTTGGTATATAATTCGGTTAGATCCTAGTAATATTAATTATTAAAATTTATCCACAGAAACCTCGATGTATTTATTATAACAGAGCATTTTTACAGCAAAAAACAAAATTTACCTCAACATAGTGTATAGTCTATTTCAAGCCGTTCTGTGCACACCTATTATCAGCCACTCACGAAATGTAGACATATAAATAAATTCCAAATTACATAAGAATATATGTGCAGATATTTGGGGTTGTATGTGTGAGTCTATTTGCATATATGTATGGACATATATATATATATATATATATATATATATATATATATATATATATATGTGTGTGTGTGTGTGTGTGTGTGTGTATGTATGAAGATATGTACACATATGTACACATATGTTGAACATAATGATTTATTCCATTGGGATCTCTAGTATTACCCACAATCTATAAATCTATATCTCAACTATTTTATATTAATCTTATCGGGTATAGGTCTACATCCCCCATCGCTTATTAATGATATTGTACACCTTTAGTACAAATACTATTTAGTGTGAATGCTATAAAAAATTGGGTCTCGTCTAAGAAACGCCACATAGTAGGAGCTGATATTATGATACTAATAACAAAATAAACTCACAGAGCGCTTCCCCCGGGATAAGACACCTTACGCCTCCTTTAATCTCTAACGCAACACATTCTTATTAACAAGGCGTCTACCAAATTAAAAAAAATAAATGCTCCGAGACAGACACTTAGGGACTGATTATAGCCGCGTACAGAACGGTTTTAAACAGAATATACTCTGTGTTAATGGAGTGTTTTGGATTTTTTTATTATATATATATATATATATATATATATATATATATATATATATATATATATATATATATATAGGATAGCTCTTAAGGATTATTCAAAACAGAAATTTTATTAGTAGTTTTCCTTTTAAGCCTGAAACCGTCATAAGATTTTATCATATCACTTGCATTTACGGAGGTCTGGTATTGTCATGCTGTCTCTGTATTAGATGCATGGGAATATCGATAAATGAGGGCTGTTACGGTGTTACGCGAGTGTATTTAGAACTAGCCAGATTAGAGTTTTCTTTATCAGCGCTAAAAATACCCACCAATTTGCAGATGCGATATTAAAATGATAGCTGATTTCTGCTGGAAAGAGATTAACCTTTTCAAAAGTACCAAGATTTATATATTTGGATGGACAAAAATTAATGTATTTTTCATTCTTTTGTATCTTCTATGTTTTGATTCAAAAATTGTTGAGACATGTTTTCCTTAATTTAATTTTTTGTGTGATTTTACTGAAATATTTTTGAACTGTAAATTATGAAAATGGACGTTTTTACGTTATTAGGACACATATGGCCAGTTATTCTAACCTGAAAACATTTATGGTTGGTTTTAACTGGCCCAGGCATATCACTGTTAAATGGGTATTTTGGCCTATTTTAAGCAAAAGAGAAATGATATGTACTTGGAAAACGTGATGTGATGTGAAAAAATGTACTTGATTTTTAGAATCTGCGTGAAGAAATAGCTCAGAAATATGTGTCCATTACCAAACAACAGTTGGTGTTATAGATAAAATCAATTGATTTTTTTTTAAATTCAGGACTTGATAAATAAGTAATTCTGAAACGTGAAATTAATGGTTACATATTTAAGAATTTCTTATCTAAGATCAGGCGTTATATTCAAAGGAAAAATTGAAAATCTAAATGAAATATTTCAGTCATACTACACGTAGTATATATATATATATATATATATATATATATATATATATATATATATATATATATATATATATATTATACCTGTAGTCATCTAGTTGCATTAAATAAAAATGTAATTGTGAATAAGTAGAGAATGGCAACTGAAAATAGATTTTAGACTGAAGAAGCCTAGTCGCCCAACTTATAGAAATTGACGTAAGAATTTAAAAGCCATCATCCACGCCTGATTAGATAACGTTGCTTATTGTTCATGTTATAACAGCATTCCTTTCTCAACCGAAACTGACCAAATTGAATCTGTGAGATCTTTACACTCTAGCTTCATATATAAATTCTGCGTAGTGTCGATAAGAGTGTATAATGCATCAGCTTTCACAGACACTAACTTCAAGTCAAGTAATGCTCATCAAATTTCAGGCCGGCTGATTTTATGTCGTTTTCCGTTTCAATCGAGTGGTTGCTGAGTTAGTCATTTCTCTGCCGACGTCTCTGGGCAGAGATCACTGACATCCGGCCCTTACATGTAGCAATGGACATCAAAGACATGGGTGCTTTATGTCAGGATCATGAGAGAGACGAATGTGCGGTCGGCTAACCTTGAGTAGGCTGGCCCCAAAATCGGCCAACCAAAGAGCGGAGGAAATTTCTCTCAGTCCACGCAAAACAATCTCGAAACGCGACTCTCCATGTCAAGTGAGGTAACGGTCAATAATTTTGAGACAGAATAATCAGACATAGATTGTAACTGAATTCATGCGCAACAATTTGGCCTGGTCATCATTTTTCAGCACCAGGAAAATAATTCACTGAAGATAAAATAGAATGAACTAGATTAACGAGAAGTTCATTTTAATTTGTACTTGTTCCTAGATATTATATTCAGCTGATTGGAACGGAGATACGGAATACAGATATATATATATATATATATATATATATATATATATATATATATATATATATATATATATGAAGAAAATACAGAAAAAAAAACAAACAAAAAATCTTAATATGCAATTATGCTGTATTAATGTTAATATAAAGTCGACGTCGGACGTTTTGGTCTATTTAAGACCATCTTCATGGACATTTCACTTAAAACATAATTAACATTAGAACATATAAAATTTAACACAAAAAAAGACGATGGACATAAGAGCACAACTAATCCAAACAGATAACTGTTTATTATGTTTAAATGAAAATGTCCATGTTAAAATTTGGATGAACATGTTGTGCAATGGTTATCGTCTTGAAACTATGAATCGGTAAGCTAAGTGTAAATTCTGGTTGTTTTGAATTCGATATTTTTATTTTAGCATAAATACCACCGGAAAGTATGAATTTACCTATCCTACATTCAACTTTAAGTTAAATAGCAAGATACACTGGTGTTCTGTTGCTTTGGCTTTCATCCAGTCTATGAGAAGCTAAAATTCTATATTCAAAATCTTACGTAGCCCTAGCTTAGCACACACTATGCAGCCAACAAAAGAATTTTATATTCCATAATGGTTTTATATGGATGTTTGCCGTCGATCTTAAATACACGGATCGACATTTTTATTGCCAATCTAAGCTAGAATAATTTATTCAGTCTTTTCGGTATTTACGAACCCTTCTTTTCAAGTGTTCATGTTATCGAACATTATTTTCTCTGTAATAATGAATACTAAAAAGAATCCTCACAAATGTTTCAACAGCAGAGATATAGTTCTACCGACGAATGCTAAAATCACCAGTGGAAAATATCAGCATAAGAGAAAAACCTAAATGTAACATATATTTACACTCAGAAACACACAATCGAATTTTTTAAACAAAATTGAAAGTGTACTAAAAATGCTAAAGCTAACCTGATATATTACAAGCAAGAGAAGCAAGAAGAAACCGAATACAGAAAGGATGGGCAAAAAAAGTCATGTTAGAGTGGTAATGTCAGGAAAAGACTACTGAGATCAATAAAAAAAGCAAGTTGAGGAGACCCATCACCGGCTACGACGTGAAGGGTCTTGGCGTATAAAAGACGGTAGATTAACAGTAACAGAAAAATACGATATAGTTTCCAGCAGTGAACATAAAGTTAAACTCGAGGAACGTGACAAAACCTTATCCAAAATGTGTCGCCAAAGATTTCCCATGATTGATTATGTCTGGCAAGAAAGAAAGACGTACGAGATACAGCTATTTAACAGAGACATCCGCTATGGAGTGAGACAATTTTACTCTGTGGCAGATATCTACTTGTCTATTTTTGTAAGTGGATTATTGATTATTGATTTCAGCGAGATGATGTATTTTATTTTTTTTTACTCGCCATGGAAGTAACTGGGTATATTCCAGTGAACTAATTAAAATCATCTGTTTAATGGGTACCAGTTAGTTGTATATTAGGGGTAACTCTCCTTATTTAGTATTTTCTTTGTATCAAAATGGTTACTAAAATAAAATTGCACCTTTCTTACGTAGTATGAAGTTCAATAATTCTGTGTAATGAAATAATGTAACTTTGCATTAACAATACGAGCAAAGCCAATAATGATATTTGTTAACTGAAACAATTTTCTTGCTATAATTTAGTTTTCTATGCTATTGTCTGTTTACAGACCTCCAGCTTCCTTTAGTGCTTACCTGAGGTAAAGTTTAATATATAGAAAAAGTTTATATTTTTTTTTTTACATTATTTACATTATTCGGACAGTTATCCTCATCTTCATTGCCATATTCAGAACATTTCAGGCGTTGTACTCTCCGACCTTTTTCAATTAGGAACTAGAAAAATATACCCCGGGGAACGAAATTCCAATTACTCGAAGAAAGTTGATGCATACAACGGTTGAAACGTTTTGAATATGGCAATGAAGATGAGTATAACAGTTCGAATAATGTAAATAATCATAATACCTCATATCAGAGATATAGACACAATTTACAAACTTCTAGCTTCTCTTTTCTGGGTCAGTGAGAAGTCATATAACACATTTCGCCTCAGTATGTTTAGATATTCATTTTTTTTTATATAAATCTATATAAATATTTTCCAAAAATGCTTTAAAATAGTTGCTATTCTTTCTCTAAACATTTCTGTAGCTAAGTTCAAAAATATATTTTTATTGTTAATTTCGTACAAGGGTTAAGGAATATTACTTGTGAGCGATAGATGTTTGTTAAACTTAGATTCGACGATTTATGGTTACAAATGGGTAGTTTAGTTATCAGAAATATACTTATACTCACATTTAGGAGGGCATATTTTCTTCCAAATTATACTTTTTAGCTACAATTAATCAATAACTTAATGAACGGTTATATCTAACACATCCATAAGACAATATCAAGTTATGTTTCCTAAGAAACAATAAACGAACAAAGATCTTGAGATACGTCGTAAGAAATAGGCAGTTATTTCTGCCAGAAAGCAATTAATCTCTGTCGAGTAAAGGTGTCGGCTTTTTAATTCAGAACAAAATAAACATTCTGTCATATGAAGTTATGCCTAGAATAAATTAAACACAAGTTTAATAAAGATACAAATAAGCTAAAATTGGCAAAATATCACAAATGACTACTCAGACCAGGACGTTGTAAGCTATACTTTTATATATATATATATATATATATATATATATATATATATATATATATATATATATATATATATATATATATATATATATATATATATATATTTCCACACACACACATATAAATATATATATATATATATATATATATATGTGTGTGTGTGTGTGTGTGTGTGTGTGTGTGTGTGTGTGTGTATGTATGTATGTATACATATTCCATACACGGATATAGAATCTCACGCATATACAACGAATATGCATTGATTTTTAGCGCCCACTACAAAGAAAACAAAAAGCTTGGAAACATTTTTTTTTTTAAATGTCATCGAAAATATTAGCACATATATTTCTAGAATGTCTTTGTCAGTGGACTTTTTTATTAAATGTTACCTGTTTGTGAATAAGTTGATACAAATGCGGACAAGACTCAATGTATGCAAATACTAAAAAGAGAAAAAAATTATATATATATATATATATATATATATAGTTAATTTTACGTATACGTGATGAGGTCCGTCAAAAACGTGTGAATTTCTTTTCATTTTTCATTTCAGCTTTCGGAAGTAAAGTCTGATGATCCAGAACCCTGTTAAAGGGGTTATGGTGAAATAGCTTATTAGATGGAATCTTAACGTGGTCTGTCTTTATTCAAACATATCTTTTTTTTTTAAGCATTACGCCCCAAGCAAGGCGTGAAGCCACAAGGATGCAGGGGGTTGCGGAAGATTTGGAGCGAGAGATCAAGTTAACTGGAGGTGTCGATTGACATTACATTTGAATAGTTGGAGATTATAGCCTTCAGGGAAGCAGTAACTGGGGAGGGTGTTCCACTGGCGAGAGGTGCGAGGTATGAAGCTATTGGTGTATAAGAAACGGCTACATTTAAAAGTTTCTACGGTGTAAGGCTGGGAGCGTGGTGCCAGCCTCGTAGGGCGCTTGAATTCATGGAGTCTGGGAACCAGTGAAAGCAGCTCGTCAGAGCAGTTACCATTGAAGTATTTGTAGAAAAGACAGAGAGAGGCGACGGCGCGTCTGTGAGAGAGTGACTGCAGACGATACGCTAGATTACATATCCGTCTCTGGACCTTGTCAAGAACTCCGAGGTAAGCAGAAGGTGCCCCAGCCCATATATAGCAGCAATACTCCATGCAAGGGCGAATGGTTGTTTTGTATATTTGAAGTATCGATTCAGGGGAGAAAAATTTCCTGGAGCGGCACAGAGAGCCAACTTTCCTCGCGGTGGAAGAAGCAATTGACTCACTGTATTTGTTCCATCTCAGGTCAGCAGTCAGCGTGAGACCGAGCAGACGCAGGGAATTGCTCTCAGGAAGTTGACTATCAGACATTATAATGGGGGGCAGGGAAGGATCCCTATGGTGGTTAATGGAGAGTAATTTAGTCTTAGTGGCGTTAAAGTTGACCAGCCAATTCTTGCCCGAGGTAACAACCGATTGGAGGTCCATTTCGAGACGCACGGTCAGATTAGTGTTGTCGCCGACACTAGATTTGTTTTGGAGGCAGGAGTAAATTGTGGTGTCGTCTGCATAGATGCCAACTTGGGAATCTATAGCGTCGGGAAGGTCATTGAGGAAAATAAGGAAAAGAGTGGGGCCAAGGATGGAGCCTTGGGGAACACCTGCGTTCGTGGGATAGTAACTGCAGGAGAATCCGTTGAGAACGACCTTCAATTCTCGATTTGACAGGAATTATTGTATTAGATCAAGCAGTTGACCAGTAACACCATACCCCTGGAGCTTACGAAGAAGGCCGGCGTGCCAAACCCTATCGAATGCTTTCGAGATGTCGAGGGCCACGGCACGAGCCTCTCCGTTATTTTGAAAGGCTTGGTAGACGGTTTCAGTGATGGTCGGTAGCACATCAGCTGCGGATCGGGCGTAGCGGAAACCATATTGCTTGTCTGAGAGCAGATTATGAGATGTAAGGTGATTAATTACTTCGGCATTGATTAGGGCTTCGAAGACTTTGCCGAAGAGGGGTAGGAGACTAATAGGACGGTAATTAGAGGGGTCCGAGGGGTCTCCAGAGATCTTAAACACAGGAACAATGGATGAGGACTTCCAGCAGTCAGGAAAACAGAATTCCTTGAGGCAGTAATTATACAGTTTAGAGAGGGCGGGTGTTAGCTCAGGCGCGCATTTCTTCAGGACAATGGCTGGTATGCCATCTCCACCACTAGCCTTGTGGGGGTCTAAGTTGGACATAATGCCCAGTACCACAGACGGGGTTATGTGTAGGCCGCTCAGTAAGGCCTCAGTTCTAGGGGGGAAGTCTGGTATGGGTACACCGGTGGAGTCGAGCGTTGAATTAAATGAGAATTTCCGAGGAAAGCATTCAGCCTTGTCGGTAGAGGAGGTCAAGACCTCGAACTGGTTGAATAAAAGAGGTATGGAGGGTTTTCTATTTGCTCTGAATTTTACATTGAGCTCTCTGGATATCATCCTCCTCAGGTCTACTCATACGAATTACCTAAGTTTGCATAAACTATATATATATATATATATATATATATATATATAATCTTGATATTCCATCTCTTTTATCCCTGATAAAGCCAGTTGAATAATAAAAGTTCTTATATCAAATATATGTGCGCTATATTAATAGACCCTGCTGCAATCACATTAAAAACAAAAACTAAAACGAACGGTTAGGAGACAGATAAGGTAAACGATTTTTTTTGTTTCTACACGAAAAGTTTTGCAAACCTTCTCTCCGGTCAAAATTAAAAGATTAATTCTATACAAATCTACACTTTCGAACATTTTTTATAGTGATATTCCCACTGGACAAGTCCCGGTCACTCTAGATAGCTTATGCGAATATTTCTGGTAGATAAACCTAGACTTTAACAGGTGACAGATCAATCGGGGAATAAGCTTCTTTAGAGTCGTATCTACAAGTAGAAATTACATGCTACCAGTTGAATACGAAGGGAATAAAAATGGTTCTCTACAATGCCAGTCTGATGGTGGGCCTTAGTCGTGAAAGTTAGGAGTGCTTCAACTAAGAAGTGTAGATCATTTGTAAACTCTTCATGGAAATAGCGAGAAGTTTGTGACATCTCGACTCTAATAAAGCAATTATAAGGTGGAAGATAATTCATCTCTTACAAGGGCACGGATACGCTTTTTGACCCCATCGAGAGAGGAACGTGGGCAGCTCCCGTCTCTATATGGCAGCAGTACTCCATTTCCGGCCTGATCTAACTAGTGTAATGATAGATAATAACAGAAGGAGTGAAGTACTTTCTAAAGCGTTAGAAGGAACCAAGCATTTTCCATCATCTTTAACGATGGATTGTATGTGAGAGTGCCACTTGAGGCCTGGGCTCAGTTTAGATCAGTCTAGGCACTCAAGGTAAAGGGCATCGCTGACAGGACACCCATTCCTAGTGATAGGTGATGTCTTGCACATCATGTTGAAAAAATTGTTTTCCTTTATTTCATGTCTCAGAAAACGACGTCTCCGCAAGGCTTCAACCCCAGAAATGTTTTCTGAATATAAGGTTTCCGTGACAGTTCATTACGATTCATATAACCACTATGGCGACTGAATAAGTCGGGAAGGTGAAGGTACATAAACCCAATGATATATAACTAGACAATATCAGGAATCTTTATCATTTTGTCCCATATACCTTCAGTACGTTGACGAAAATGTCACTCTACAGTTTATATCTTTTATAATATCAAACTTTACATGATATCATGAGAATGAGGGTGTAGAGTTATTTGCATGGTTACTCTCAGTCAATTTAGTGACATACGGGTTACCCACTTTGACGATCATAACTATTTCAGTTCAAGTGTCACTAAGCAGATGTTGCCGTTTCTTTGTGCAGTAGACTTGTGTCAAACAAGGATATAGGACCCAGTTTGTCCTACTTTTTTACGAGTACCTAGGATGAGAAACAATAGGTTCATAACATGAGTGAATGTAACAAACCCGACTGAAATTTGAAATCGGGTTTCCAAGCCGATATCCATTGCACCACAACTCGTAGTATTCTCTGTAGTTTTGAGTTTGATTTTGTCATTCTCCTAGATTTGCTTACATCCAAGTGTAGAGGAACAATTGTTAACTATTATTCAAGCCATAGTTTCGATTGAACCGGTATAATAGACCTATTGACAACTTTCCAAAATTCATTTGGCCGAACGTGACGCTCTCCAAATTTGAACGGAACAAGAAATAGGCTCGACAAATCCACATTTGTATTAAAAAAAGTCACGATACAGTAACGTATACATTACCGCCATCCCGATAATATTAGAAATGAGAGTGACACATCACCCAAGATCTGAAGGGACAGGACATTGAAAAGAAAATGAGAATTCTAATATATTAAGTTTTATTGCAACTTGTTGTATAGGGTGCGATGTGTAAATTGTCGCCATTTTATGTTTCGAGCATGCTTGTTTTTTTTGTTTTGTTCTTTTTTTTATTTGTCGACTGCCCAGTATAGAAGGGACAGTGTGACAGCGTCTGTGTGAAAAATATTACCATGATACAATTAAATACGCCAGAAATTTTGACAATGCGTGCTGTAAGTCTTGGGATTCACACCGAAAGTTCCAATACGAACATTTCAGAGAGTTTGAGTGTCAATCTGAGGAAAATGAAATGGATTCGTAAAGAGGCGGATGAGTCTAATGGTGATTACGAAGGTGTTTGGAGGGATCACTAATGACGGCGACGTTATGCTTCCATTCATCTTCTCACATGGACTCAGACTCAACACGGAGGCCTACATCAAATACTTCTAGGAGGTAATGCTGCACTGGGCCAAGGGAATGGTTGCTGGAAGAACCTAAGTCTGGTAACAGGACATTTCCCCAAGCCAAACAAGTAACAGAACCCAGTCATGGCTGTCAGACAATTTCTGCGACCACATCACCACTCACATCTGGCCACTTCCTTGTGGGGCGTAGTTGATTGAAAGACAAGCAAAACAGATTGTAACAACCAAGATGAACTGAAGACAATGATTATGGCAGTATCGACCAGAATTAAAGAAGGAGAACCTCCAGAAGAGCAGCAGGTGATTACGAATTCGTCTGGAGGTTGTAATTGAAGCGAATCGTAATTTTATTGAATAAATTTACTCTTTAATATTTCAAGCTCTTTTGTGTAATTTTGGTAAATTTATACGTTAAATTGAAATGTCAGCGTTATTTTCATTTTGGGGTAATTTTGACGACAATTTATCCATCGGACACTGCATAGAGAAAATAATTTGGGCCATGTGAAAAAACGGCCTGTAATTCAATGTAAGGTATATTACAAAGCGGTCACAAAACATAGTAGTACCCTCGAACGAAGATATTCTTTTTCCTTGTCTTTTTCTTTCTTTAATTTAAAACGCAAGTAAAATGACTTCCCCTGTGGCAACATATATTGTATTTAATACTGGCTGTTTCTTTTGTATCAGAATCACATCGAAAACACTAGGGAAGGCCTTCTTAGTATGAAATTGGATTACACAAATAAAAATATAATAATGAAAAAAAGTTTATTTCATTTTGGAATGATTTTCAGATGACACTAAAATACACGAGGAACTCGGGCTACCTTATCAGATGTGGTGTCTGGACTGTCTGTTCAAATCCACATAATTTTAAGTAGCAAAGCATTACGGAGAAGACATAGAAAACAAAGACACGTATACATACATATATATATATATATATATATATATAAACACATATATATATACACAAACACACACATATATATATATATATATATATATATATATATATATATATATATATATATATAAACAAAGACCCCCATATATATATATATATATATATATATATATATATATATATATATATATATATATAGGTATCTGTCTCTCTCTTTATATATATAATTTATATATTTATATATATATGTACAGTATTTACATTAGTCGGACTATTGTCCTCATCTTTGTCGCCATATTTGTCACAACGTTTCGGCCGTTGTACGCTCCGGCCTTCTTCAGATGGTAGGAATTTGGAACTGAACCCTTTATTTCGATCACTGGGGTAGACTGTTCTAGTTCCACGTGTCATGTTTATCCACTGTGCCATGTGTCCTTGAGGACACTGATAAAGGCGTTGGTTAGATCCAGTGACAGACCCATAGAAGGTGAGTTCAATTCCTGGTTAAGGCAGTGGAAAACTTTCAGAGGGAAAATTAGCAGGAGATAACTGATAACTGACATCCATCAAACATGGCACGTGGAACTAGAACAGTCTACCCCAGTGACCGAAATAAAGGGTTCAGTTCGAAATTCCTACCACCTGAAGAAGGCCGGAGCGTACAACGGCCGAAACGTTGTGACAAATATGGCGACAAAGATGAGGACAATAGTCCGACTAATGTAAATACTATATATATATATATATATATATATATATATATATATATATATATATATAATATCTTTATATATATATATATATATATATATATATATATATATATATATATATATATAGATAGACATATATATATATATATATATATATATATATATATATATATATATATATATATATATATATATATATATATATATATAATCGAACAAATATTGAATAAAATGAATTGTTTGCTTGTCTTTTTGTTTCTGGTTCTTTTAATAATTTATTTTCCAGGAATAAGTAGGCCCAATTATTTTTTTCTTTATGTCGATATATGCATTTTTATTCTATATATATATATATATATATATATATATATATATATATATATATATATATATATGGATGGACAAAGAGAGAGAAAGTGAAAGATGGAGACAAAGAAAGAGAGGACAAATTCGCGTTCACAAATTGGGATATACATAAGTACAATCTAAAACAAGCATACATATATTTAGTCATGCATTTTTCTCTCTCTTCCTCTCTTTCTCTCTACCTAGCTTTCTATCTCTTCCTATCTATATATATGCATATATAAATATGTGTGTGTGTCTGTGTGTTTGTTTCTGAGAATGTGTGTATGTGTGTATGTATGTCTATATTTAGGTATAAAATATATTTTTATGTACTGAAATTCACTTTATTTGTAAAGTGTAAACTTCTATCAAATATAAATGAATTATGAATTCTATCTATGCAAGTTCAATATTTGCTTCCCTCTGCTTATTCGTTCATATCACACACCCTATTCCGCTGCCCTGTGTACATCTAGAGTCTTGATCTCCCGTGAACATTAGGAAGAGAGTGGTTTTACGACCTACACATAAACAGCTAATATATTAGCCCCTATTTTCTTGAAACCATGTTCCAAATTATATTGTAGCAATATATGTGACGGCACAATTATACCCGGGAAAATTACTGTTAGTATAAAGATTTTATGCAGTTCATATCAGTGATAGTTTTCGGTGTTTTTAGCTCGGAAAAAGGCAAAATTTCAGTACATTTTTCAAAAAAAAAAAGAACGAATATCACTTGAATGTTGCCGCTATATAATCTTCAGCTCTTTCCTTTTGCCAAACTGAACAATATATTTTAATCTAAATGAAGTACATACATGATTTGCTTCAACAATTCCAACTCAATCACAAATCAATATATAAATGGGCCCAAGAAGTATAAATATCTCAGTAAAAGTTCTGTGACCATAGCTTTTTAGCATCCACTCACATTTATTGTAAATATTGCAACAAAGAATCGAAAAGGTGCTCTCTTTTCATATACACATTGGTTTTAAGTCGAGTCGTGATGAAAAATGGTTCTGTGCCTGTCTATGAAATAATATACGAACATTGTAACATTGGCTAAATATATTCGACAGATGTAATGCGTTTTCCAGACTATCACTGAAAGTATTCCATTATATTCCTTCTCTGCTACGTCGATTTTCTTATCATGAAATTTGTATTTTCCATAATTGAAAATCTTGTCCCTAGTGAGGTATGGTTCTGTACGGGGTATCAGATCCTTGAGATTGATTAAGTGCTTTGCTGTCGAAGGTTTTAGATCACAATACACAAGATGGCTTAACTATATCTATAGGGAATTAAAGTAAGTAAGCATATTAAAAATCATAGATACTAGTATGAAGATAAAGACATAGTCTACATTACCTCCTCAAATCTTATCATTACACATACACACGGACACTCAGATATATATATATATGTATGTGTGTGTGCCTGCGTGTATGTATATTATTAAAATTTGCTTAATACTAATGTAGCTTGCTCAGTCTAGGTGATAATTAGAAATAGGAGCATATATATATATATATATATATATATATATATATATATATATATATATATAGTTTGGAAATCGGAATCAACTCTGAATAACGATTTACAAAAGTTCAAATAAAAGTGATGATTGCTAGTTTTAAATTGTATATCAATGTATTATATTACTCTGTATTTTTTATACTCATATTCTATCTATAGATAGAATATATAATCAGACACGAACACACACAACACACACACACATATATATATATATATATATATATATATATATATATATATATATACATATAAGAAATTATTAGGAGGATTTCATAATTATATTTAAGTAATTCATCGTGTCTGAAATAAACCTCAACAGAATGCACTGGACAGCCGTTTCGTCCTATATTTGGGACATCCACTACCGAGAATTGAAACCCTGACAGTTACGTTGACATGGAAACACCATACCAACTGTTCCAACGGGTCTCGGTGACGAAGAGATTGCATATCAAATTCAATATCGTTATTTTTCAAGCTTAGCTTAGATGTGGCACAGGGCCGAAAGTAAGGGGTACCCAGTGAGGATCGAATTCACTTCTCAGTTGTAGTTGTTCTAGCGAGACAAGCTTGCTAACCATTACACCGCCTCGAGGTGCCCAAATAGACTCAATATAGCGCCGCTCGCTCGCATATTTCGTGGTGGAACTCCACTGAGTTCTCTCTAAATATAGGACTGCTCCCCCTGGAGCCACGACTACTATCACCAAGCCGCTCACACTAGAGCATTAGAAGCCGGTTCAAGCAATGATATACATATGATAGAAATTATGTTGGTATGATGTTGGCTTGACAACCTAACTGTCAGGGTTTCAATTCTCGGTAATGGATGCGCACTGCTGATGAGTCCGAAAAATAGGACGAAACGGCCGTCCAGTGCTTTCTGCATTCTGTTGAGGTTTCTTTCAGACTCGATGAATTACTCATATATATATATATATATATATATATATATATATATATATATATATATATATATATATATATATATATACCTATCTATCTATCTACCTATTTATCTATATGTTTATGTTTCTTTTGATTTGTTCAAGTACTTTTAACCGTCTCACTATCAAGTAATAGGTGATTGGGTGCAAAAAATATACTAATGGAATATTTTTACAAATCTCCGTTGTATAACCAGCTCAAATTGATGTCTTGCGTACTCGTTAATACAGGGTGTTTATGAAGTTCGTGCGCACTTTAAAAAAACATTATAACTTTATTTGTATTTGCGATAGAAATAATTTGTAAAAAGGATTAGAAAGAAGTAAATCTATCTTTTTTAAAGTTTTCATTGAAATTTTACTTAAGTTTCAACATGTCCTCCATCATTAGCAATAGAAAGGGTAATACGATTTTGCAGTTCACGGAAAACATTTGCCAACTTATTTACAGTAATGCCTGAAATTACATTAGTTATTTTAACTGTAATTAAAACTAGAAACATTAAACTTTAAAACATTTTTTTTTACAGATTATTTCTATTGCAAATACAGATAAAGTTATAACTTTTTAAAAGTGCACTCGAACTTTATGGACACCCTGTATATCCAAGATTATATCGAAAAACGTGTATCAATTATTATTATTATTGGTAATAGAGATAGTTTTGTTATTATTAATTTGCGCACATATGGGCTCTTTTATAAACATTACAAGATCCCCTATCATGTTGTGAATGTTATTTTATTTAGTGTGGGTTGTGTATTTCTATAATATTGTAATTTTGGATTTTTTTTTACTCTTTTCTTATTTTAAGTATTATATAATATTCTGGATTTATATAACCATATTAGCCTCATGTTTATAGCTATATTTGGGGTATTTTTCAAGTGTATTCGAGATGAGATGATGACGATGTTACCTCAATAAATATGATTTAATGAACCTCAATTAATGTCTAATCAAAAATAAATTAGGGATGAATTTTACCTTAGAACAATATGTGAAAATATATTTATTAATGGAATCATGTGAAAACCAATTGTAATATGCTTGATATTGATATCACAAGAACAGATCATAACATCGACGAGGCGTACAAATATTTAAAATATTGAAGAGGCAGACGGCATAAAGTATATGTAAAGGAAATAAATAATATAAACAAGTTTTGTAAATAGTTTTGGGATCCATCTACCCAGGTTTTTTTTGTTGTTGTTGATATGCGAGTTTATATTAAAAAAAAAAAAATATCTGGTAAATGAAGAATAAGGAAGCTTATTTTCTGGAAGAAAAGTATAAGCAGAACGTCAATTAAAATAGCATTTATATAATATTTTCTGAAAT
This sequence comes from Acanthosepion pharaonis, assembly GCA_903632075.3. Lineage (NCBI taxonomy): Eukaryota > Metazoa > Mollusca > Cephalopoda > Sepiida > Sepiidae > Acanthosepion > Acanthosepion pharaonis. Next base: position 582,305 of record CAHIKZ030004686.1, read on the forward strand.
ATACAATGACAGAATATTCAATAAAATATATTTTATATTATAAAGTCATTAAGTGTCCCTTGCGCAATGTGAAATGTGTGGACGTGCAAGCTTTATGACGGTCAGCCTAATGTGTTTGCCTGTTCGTAGACAAGAACGTAATCGGTGGCTACTGGTTAATCCCATCTATTGTGTGCGTGGACAAGGCCTTAGTCGGTGGCGGCTGGTTGTCGTCTCTTCCAATGCATACGTGTGTGTGTAATCGCGTGTATATATTCACATGTAGCTCACACTGGTCTAATAAATTATATTTAACCCTAGAAAAATCATTAGGCGTCTATTTTTATAATACTAAGGAAGTTCCAAAATCTACTTTCACATACGGCTGTGATTTTTTTTTAATACATTGTTTTCATTAGTTAGAAAATAATTTCACACTCTATCAGGAAAATCTTTTTTCTCGAATTTTCGAAATTGGTGAAGGTAGTTATTGTTTCTTTGAATATGTTCCAAAAACAACACGTGGTAGTTCTACAACTACATTCGTCAAGTATTTGGGCGTTATTTGCCCTTATAATAATTGTTTATAAAAATATCTGAAGGAATTATATTGGTTGAAAAATATAGGATTTATTTCCTATAAGATTAATAGTGAAGGCAAGTCTAGTAATAGAAATATCGTTATAAATTCGCTAACATATTAATTGCGATTTATTGAAAAAGTATCAACTAGAGCATGGTATAAATACAGAAGATGAATTAAATGATAAGGCCAAGGATTACCGAGTGCAAAAAATGACGGATCATATATAAAAGCATTATATATCAAACAGATTGACTGTTGAAAAAATATCGTATTTCTAAAATAGAAAATACTGAAATTGACGTTGAAGGTAACATGGAAAAAAGAAAAGAAAAAAAGAAAAGAAAAATGGTGGTTGCCTTTGCATTGACCCGGGAATTGATGAAACAGCAATCAGTGCGAAGGCGAGTTTTTCTCCTAAAAATTGCATTCTCCCTCCATCATAATTCAGTTTGATGTTTCGCATCGTAATAAAACGTTGGCTCTGCAACAACTAGGAATATGATATATTTCATTCTCGCTTCTCCCCCTCCATCATTGATATGTAGTTAACAAATTTTCTTATTGAGGACAATGAATGTGGGCAATATAAATCTTGTGTTGTGCTAATTAATACTACAAAGCGTTTTCTTGGTGAAGATAATCTGATTTGATTTTTAAGTAAGATTGTTTTGGTTTAGTTTATTTTGTTTTACGGCATATCAACACCAGAATGGGCTATTTAAAACCGACAAAATTTTTATTGCTGGTAATATTTTTACCTCAAATTTCTATTTCTGGGAATATTTTTTCTTTCAAATATCTATTTTTGGTAATATTTATTCTTCGTAAATCTATCGCTGATAATATTTTTTTTTCAAAAAATATTTAGTTGGTAACATTTTTTTTGCTAAAATGTATAGGTGGTAATTTAATTTTCAAAAAATGTATTTCTGGTAAATATATTGCTGGCAATAATTTTTTCCTTCCAAATGTTATTGCTGGTATTTTTTTACAATGTACTTCTGGTATTAAAACGTATTTTTACACTTTGATAGTGTTTTGATCCCAGCTTGAGGGTTAACATTTGCCCATACCTGAGAACCTAACAGGTAGTAACACACAGGTTGAGGGTGGACCTGGGTACACCAGCAATTAAGCCGGACGTAGTTTATCGTCTTACCCAGGTCACAGATTTAATTTATCGTCATACCCAGGACGGTATTCAGTAACATACAGGGATAATTCGACATTTGGTATTGCCTTATAGAAACTCATGATTACTAACGAGCAGCACAACTGACGTTTTTCAATATGGACCAATAATCGTTGTCTCCAAACAGTATTTTGAACTAAATAATTAGCCACATATGATGCTGTAGCTATTGCACACATATATCCAAAGAGGTTTGTTGAACTCAATTAGATTCGTCGATATAGTAGTAATAAATGCTTAACCCTTCTTCTGTTAACCTAAACGCAACATCTTTTAAAGGTATATTTATGTATTGGATTTTACTGCAAACTACAGTTTGTTCATAGTCATGAGAAAAGTAAAATAATCATTGATTTTATAAAAAAATAAGAATCAATATCTTTTTACACGGGGTAAAGTAACATGTTAAAAGAACTTATGTAATCAATGCCAAAAAGAATAGAAGAAATAAACAAAACCAGAAAGTCTTAACAATTTAAAAGTAACTGTGAACAAATAAGCAACACATGACCAAAGTATTCCACTACTGAGCAAGAAAAATATGAATGCTCGAAGAATGCAGAGATAACCATTCATAGTGACAATCATAAAACGAGAACTAAACAAATATGATTCCATTATTTACATTATCCGGACTGTTATCCTCATCTTCTGTACCATATTCCCAATGTTTCAGCCGTTGTACGCGCCGGCCTTCTTCAGGTGATTAGAATTTCGAACCGAACATTTTATTTCGTCCATTGAAGTAGATTATTCTCGTCCTCAAGTACACATGTCCTACTTTATAAAGACTTTGTCAAACCCATTGGCTAGTTGTGAGTCCCAGGCCACAGCAGTTGGGAACTAAAACATGTAGATTTAAAGGGAAATACTTGGACATATGGAAGAGGCATGATACGTGGAACTAGAACCATCTAATCCGGTGGACCAAATAAACTTTTCACTTGGAAATTCCAATCAACTAAAGAAAGCCGGAGAGTACAACGTCCGAAACGTTGTAAATATGGCAATGAAGATGAGGATAACAGTCCGAATAATGTAAATAACTCAAGTGTATTAGCTTAGTTCACTTATTATGAATGACACTCTGAAAGGTAATGTCTAGTAATCATAATACCTCATCTCACTGTTATAGACAGATGAAGCAAATAAACGTATTAATAATGCCGAACAAATAATTTATATTCATAATTCTGTCAAATAATTCATAGAGCTGTTAAAATGCTGCGAAATAAATACCATAATCCTTACATAATAATTTTAAATATGTCGCTTAAAACTATTTTTTAACTCAAGTTGATGAAGAATCGTGCAGACGAACACATGAAGGAGAATATTAATAGCCTTACAAGCGATTCCGAAAATTGAACCGCGTAGAACTACTCAGCTAGCTGGAAAGTATGTAAAATGTAAAAAGAAATATTCAAAAAAAGTCCATATCAATTATCGAGGAAGTTAAGCAAACAGAATGCATATATTTAATAGCCACTCATATAAAGCCTCCTGAAAGATCAACAGTAAACAGAAGGTTAAATATTAATAATATATAACTTATATAATAAATATCCAGATAAAATTGACCATCTTTTATCAGCTTTCACGGTATTGGCAGACGCTGAAAATAAAAGCAGCCATGACAGAATGGGCCAATGAAAAATATGCAACTTTTAGGGAAATGAAATTGGAAGAAATTGGTATGGACACCACCCAGATCCGACTAAAGAAACAGGTTTGTAACAATTTTATGGGACTTTACAAAATACACAGAGAGAACTGTCAAAGCTAATCGACCAGACATTGTAATTAGAGAGCGCAAAAAAACAAGCTGTGCTTTCTAATTGACATGACAGTCCCTGCAGACTGTAATGTATCTTTGGACATCTTCGAAAAACTATCAAAATACCTTGAAATCGAAATCTCAGAAATGTGGCACATCAGAAAATTAGCTACTCAATTTATAGTTGGTGCTCTCGGATTGATTGGTTAAGGTTCCAATAGACTCATTGAAGTTCATGCCTTAAGGAAATACAAAAAAAATATACTCACACGTACAGCCCACATATTACGTAGGGCTTTGTCTATGTAAATTAGGTGTTCGTAAGTTTTTATTTTTGTATTCCTCAAACAAATACTCAGTGGAAAATGCCATGATGTCTTTTTTGATCTTAGATCTCAAGTTGTGACCCGGAAAATATGAGTATAAACCAGAAATAATAATAATAATAATAATAATAATAAACCTTGAAACAGAAATCTCGAAAATGTGGAATGTGGAATATGGAAACATCAACAATCCCTGTTGTAGTTGGAGTCCTAGGACTGACTGGTTGGAAAAGATTGCAGTAGACTAATTGAAGGGATTCCTGGAAGTCCATGCCTCAAGGAGATACAAAAAATTGTTCTGACAAGTACAGCCCACATTTTACGAAGGGCTTTATCCATGTATTTTTTTTTTTTTTTTTTTTTTGTCAGTGGAATGTGTCATGATGCCATTTCTAACCTTAGGTCCCTGGGCGGGACCCGGAAAGAAATGTGTAAACGCCAGAAATCAAAGAAAATAAAATAATAATAATAACCACCTATCAAGGAAATACAAAAGTAGACCCGGATGTTAAATGCACAGAAAATAAAACGATACAGCAATTATAGATATCAAAAATGGTTGAAACAGATGATCCAAATATTTTAGGCCAATAAAATGTCTGTCCATGACTTATAGATTGATCACCTCTGTCCTGACGAACTGTACCTCCTCTTTTCTGGAAGAAAACATTCTTCCCTTGGAAAAGAAGAGATGCAGGAGAGTTTCATATGGTTACATATATCAACTATTCATATACAAAATGATTCTCTGAAATCTGCTGGGTAAAATGTGAAAATCTCAGCATTGAATGGGTAGATTAACGTAAAGCATTTGATAGTTACTACACTCCTATATACTTAAGACGAAATGAACAAAGTCTCCTCGATGATAATAGTTCTTTTTTAAAAACAGCATGGGAATGTGCATAACTACATTATACCTAACTCACACTAGATGCACTGTCATTTCCAACCGCCAGAATATCCGAAGAAGAATCATTCATGGAGATTCCCTATTGACCTTTTGTTTTGACTGTCCTTAATCTTCTCTAAGTATGAACTAATCAATAATAGCTATGGATAGAAAGTAAACAAGAAATTGTTCAGTTAATTACACTACGATGAGTTGAAGTCTCCACTATACGGTAAAACAGGTATGGAATTCGGATTCAAAGGTAAAATTAGAGAAAGACACATAAGCCTCGATTTGATCAAAAAGGTTATACAGAATGCCAAATGAAGGAAAAGAAACATACTACAGGCGTGTACTTCTGGTGTTAAATACCGAGCTGAATTCAAAGACAAAATATAAGCCAAAAACAACATCACTGTCCTTGTGGTGAAATACAGTTTCAATAACTTTTACTGGACCATAGCTGACATTAAATGAATGGACGACAAAACAAGAAAACTTCTCAACTTTCACCGCATGAATCATCCCAAAGCTGATATTGATCGTTTATACGTGCGCAGATCTGAAGGAGGCAGAGGATTATTTCAACTAAAACGGTCTTAAAAAAAACTACAACAATCGGTCTTCCAATATACTTGAAACTACAGAAGATGGATGATGATCTGTCAAAATAAATGAAAGAAATTAAAAAAAAAATATTCAGTAATAGTGGAAGCCAACAATTTCAAAATGGGGTTTCGAGTGGGTGAAGAAATGCAAGTAAAACATATTACACCGAATGAATCTGCAAAATTCTTTAAAAATGATGCGAAGACAAATGCAATCTACCAAATACAGAAACGATGACAGGATAAAACTCCTCACGGTCAATATTCTGCCCGTACCAAAGAAGTTGATGTACCCTTCAATAACAATATAGTGCCGGGTTAAAAGCTGAAACCGAAGGTTTTCTATCGCCACACAAGAAACAACTAGAAATGACGAAGCCCACATACTGAAATATTATGTTAGACCAAAATTCAGATTCTGTGATAAATATCCAGAAAAAAAAATTGACCATCTTCTATCAGGTTGCACGGTATTGGCACACACTGAATATAAAAGACAAGCAGGAGTATCCAGATATGGATAATAATCAGACTGTAATGTAACTTTGAAGATCTTAAAAAATATCAAAATATAAGGACCTTGAAATTGAAATTTCAAACATGAGCCATTGAAATATCAACGATTTGAGTTATAAAAGGAGCCCACGGATTGATTGGAGAAGTTTCTGATAGACAAATTGATGGGATTACTTTAAACAAATTTCAGATCAAGTGAAATCAACAGTAATAGATGTTGGGCATTTTTTTTACTACAGTTGACCAATTCAAAAGAGCCACATTGCTCAAGATTACAAGAATATTTTTAACCTTTCATCCTTTTAAAGTGAAACTGACTAAGCGATAGGAAGGAATTCAAAGCAAATACTAATGTCTGGCTACTCGTTTCCAAATATACATGACTGGTATGACGACTATATGTCCTTTTGCATATATCTGCTCTGGAACATTTGTTCTGAATCAACACCTATAGAGCCCTACAGTTGTTTAGATTGCAACTATCCTGAGTCTAATTTGGTTACACTTACTGGGAGACGTCAAATCGTCATCTGGTGTGCTCATCAGTTTCATTTCATGCAAAAATAAATATCAACGGCCCTCTAATCGCTCCGTCTACACAATTTCACTGACAATGCGTGGGTCATCGCATGGTATGATTAGATTGCACACTTAGATTGTCTCTCCATGCCGATCAAAATCAAGAAGTTACGTTTCTGAAAAATCGACAATGGAGAATTTGAACTTGGGTCTCGTTTGGAAAGCAGACATTATTTAAACGCGCCCCAGCGAGCAGTAATTCTCCATAAAACTAAAATAACTTTTTCGTCTGAAAGTATTTACAAAATACCTCCAGGTTTCTCATCGATATTCCGGTTTTCTTTTAGGGGAAAAATCAATAAATGGCATGTGGTATATAAGTTCTTCTAAGCTTGAATAAGGACAAATTCTCCTTTTTACTATATCGAAATCCTTTATTTTATCTTCAAATTTCGTGCATTTTCTTTACTTTTGAGTGAATGCTAAAAGTTCAGATTCTTGCAATGACAGATTGATGTCTAGCATCTGACTCTTGCGCCAGGTGCAGAAGTGGGATATTGTCCACGAATTAAAAAAAAAAAATTAATTTCCGATTCTACCACCTGTACTGCATTTTCCAATAACAAAACAACGAGGGTAGGCAAAATATTAAAATATTGCATGTGTGCATCTTCTCTGTGAGACACAGGTGTCCATCAGATTAAGTATATGGGTAATCGTTATTATGTTCTTTACAGCAGGTGAATATTTTTTTTCATTTACAACACAAAAACAATCAGATACATTCTTTCCAGGCTTTTATGGCCGGCATGTATGTTTAATATTTCCAATCAATAACAATAGTCGGCTTTCTACACAAAGTTTTTTTACGCTACATGAGCAGCGGTAAACTCATTTTGATCTTCGTGTTTATATACAGACTGAGCAAAATATATTTGAATAATAATCAAGCTTTTCAAGAAGACATGTGACTACTTTCAATAATGCTAAAAACGTCATAATAGATATGAGATCAAAATTAGATTAAATATAATCAATATCAAATAACATAATAATAAATCACTTCTTACTCCTAATCTACATTTAGTCATGGAGAAAAACAACAATTTATTTTGATTTTAATCCTATAAAAATCCAAGCTAGTTACTTAATAATATTTCTCTTCTTTATTATTTTATCACGCTCAGTAACCTCTTGTATCTTAGTGGCTTTACTGCTTTTGCGTTGAGTGAATTTGTTAAAAATTAATAATAAAAGAATAGAATGATTTCATGGAAAGCTAAAAAAAACACTATAGCGAATTCTGTAAATATAATGTCATTTTAATGTTTAGCACCTACAATTCTCGAATTTACCGTTTATCATGTGGCAATTTAGAAAATATTTTCGTTGTTCACCTGAGCTCAATAATGGTTTATACAAAACAATTGAGATTTTATTTGTCATTATATAAACTGCGGAAACTTACTACAGTTACATGCGGAAATAAATAGTACTAATAACCCGTTAAAATTACGCTATTATGTCATAATAATATAAGGAAGACGGTAAACACTTTTTCATCATTTTGATATGCTGAACGTCACATTTAAGGGAAGTAAACACAAACTGTTTGATTCAACGCAAACAAAGACTAATAGAAAAAAAGTATGTTTGCGTATAATCAAATTGGCACGATGAATTTAGCGTGGGGCTCACATTCCATTGTAATGATAACCATATCTTCCCCTAGATATAATTTATGCAGCTGGGTTTACTGGACTCTTCAGTCGTGATTGGTAAACAGTCAAGGAGAAGAATTACTCTGGATTCAAAATCTTATGTAGTTTTGGCAAAGAACATTCTCTCCAGCCTTGGAAAAGAACATTACTTTTACTTACAAACCTACAAACTTGAAAGTTAGTGAATACACATTTAATAAACTTTCAAAAACAAAGAAAATATGTCCTCAAACTATTATTATAGCTTCAAAACAGCCTTGCATCATCTTTTCGCTATTTCCAAGCTATAACATTTATATACGCAGTGTTTTAGCAACCTTTTAAAAACAGTTAAAAGTTCCTTTATCTCCCGAGATTTCCTTCGAATCGAGACTTTTCATGGTGTTTTCTTAACTTCCAAGGCTATAGACTGAAGTTTGCGCACCTTTAGAAAACTTTCAAAACCACATTAAAAGTATCTTCTGCTATCAATTTCGCTTCGAAATGAGTCTTTTAATCATGCTTTCGTAACTTACAGGGCTATAAACTTAAGTTGACGCACATTTAGAAAACTTTCAAAAACAAGCAAAAAGTGTTTTATATTCGTGCATTTTCAACCGATATTCCTAACTTAGAAGCCGACAGAAATACTTAGAAACATTTTAGAAAACTTTCACAAAATGAGCCTTTAAACTATCATTTTCACTTCTTATCGAGACAAAATTAACGGCGGCGAGACGTAGTTATCTCAACGATTTCGATTGAGTGTTATCAGTCAGTGTAATTCAGATACACACTTATCGGAGATATTGTTTTTATCAGATGAGTATCAGTGAGATGTGTCTTTTCTTGAATAAGATAGACGGCATGGTACGGTTGCATCAATATCCGATGAATGCGATTATACTCCGACTGTTGTACATCCGAGTAAAATCATGTAAATGATAGTTGCCAATGTTTCTCTGCACAACATTATTTTGGGAGAAATCGAATTCCCAAACTGGTGGGCACAGAATACTCTCATTTATTCGGAAGTATATTTGTCGAGTTCCTCTACTATCAAAATATCACTGGATTCCAGATAGATCTATTCTAATCGTCTGTGTAATAAGCCAACAGAAAAAAAATATACATAGTCACAATGCACGTGATATCGGCACTGTTTTAACAAAACTACTAAAGTACCCCAGATTTTAATAATTTTATGCATTTAGGCAATAGCCAGCTTCAAAATCATTCAGACAGAAAATCGACAAACATCCATATTACAAATCCGAAGTAGAGTACGTGCTTGCTCCAGAAAAAGCAGTTTTAAGGGTGCATAAATCATCAATATTTTTTAGAAAGCTGGGAATAATGCTGTTTTTATCATAAGTGTATTTATATAATATCAGAAACAGTTTGTTTCTATTGCGATATTAACGAGAGAAGATTGAGGTGTGGTGAATATTACTTATTCCGTGGAGATAAAGAAGAAAACAAGATGAATGTTTTCATTAAATGTATTCGGTCTGATATTGCAACTCGGCTTCCAGATAGAATTAGTTGCTATCATTTTAAAGAATAAACCCGATTTTTTTCCATTGACATAAATGCGGGTAATTTTTTTTAAGCGATTGCTTACGATGTATTCAGTGAATCCTATTTAGTTTAAATCTTTGAATAAATCTTTTTCTCGTCGTTTTTTTTTTTTTTTATATATTTTGTGAATTCAGCGCGATAAATGCTGACCAAAAATGCATCAGTGTTTTACAGATATCTAAAATGAATATTCTCGAATAACATAGAATACTCTGCGGTACGGAGATGGGATTTTTTGAACGTCAGCTGCCAATATTCATAACTTTAGAAACGACGGTCATATTCAATAATCAGAAAAAAAATCAGTCTCCACAAAAATAAATAACTTATTTAAAATCTTGCACAGATTGTATGGAAAACCCTACAAAGTCCCGTGGCAAACACTTTCTTTTTTCCCAGTTTTCAAATAGGAATTTCAGCAATTTTGGTAGCATTTTTAGTAAGAATCATTGAAAAAATACTCTGAGTTATTCATCCAAAAACAGAAAAGATTAAAATCGTTTTGTGTCAGAAACACTGACTTATCAACTGAGCAATAATAATAAGAAAAAGTTCATTCAGGCTTTCAGTAATGGTACCAACATCCATAGTCTGGCTTCCATCTTCAAAATCTATCCAAGTAGAATCAAGAGAACGGTAAATAAGTTGAAAAAAAAGAGAACAGTAGAATGATAAGTTAGATCAGGAGGTCAAAACAGGAATAAGGATCATCTTTTCATCTTAGAACTAGAGCGACCAATAAGAAATGTTCTAACTCAATCCATAAGATATTACGTTATAGAGTGGTTTCGGCTATGACAGTCCAAAACTCAGTGAAAAAAGTGTGAGGCATTTTGTTACCACAAGACAGAAAGTTAAAAGGTTAAAGTGGATGAAATTCATCTTGAATGAATTGTAAAATGATTCCGGAATAATATATATATATATATATATATATATATATATATATATATATATATATATATGAACTTAATTTCAATCCTTCATGAGCTTCCAGCCCTTAGCTATGATGAACATATCATTTTCTTTTATCGTCGATTTCATCGCAATATTTCTGTTAAGTTGGCACAGTAGTTATACATTCTTACACACACACACACACACACACACACACACACACACACATATATATATATATATATATATATATATATATATATATATATATATATGATTTTTTACAATTGTTGAAATAAAACATGAGGAGACTCCAAGGGGCGTGAGGAGATTGATGAAAAGAAAAACTGGTTCCAGTAGGATGGTACTCATGCTGAATCTGCTAATTTTATCATGGCATCGTTCCTTGAAAAGTTTGGGGAGAGCCTCATCACCCGCAAATTTGAAGTGAAATGGGAACCTCACAGGCCTGACCTGAACTCCTAAAATTCTTCCTCCGGGGTTCAGGGAAAACCTTTACCTGCAAACATCCTACAATTGCTACATTGAAGGCAGCTATCAATGAGTAGATTCAATCGATCACCCAGGAGGAATGAGCACGCCAAATCAACAACTTTGAATTCAACAGTCATTTAACTGCATGGCGGACATCTGGAGCATGTAATCTAGGCCTTTTCTTGAAATCTTTGCTCCATGTTTGAGACTAAATGGTTGCATGATCCTAAAATTGTATACTTTTACCTTTCGATAAATGTCATTTAGATGACTCTATAATTTCCTCTTTCTTTTATGCACGATAATTTTATTTCAAAAATCGTTACAAAACAATATATATGTGTGTGTGTGGATGTACGCGCGCGTGTGTGTGTTAATAGAGTTCACTCCAAGCACGCTCAATAGATGCGCCTACAGATAATTTAATAAAGCCAGTCGACGTAGATGATAGGACATATAAGATTAGTACTAATAATTTGAATAATTTCGAGTCCGGACACTTTGCTACGTCCATACAAGATTTACACCACTCCACAAGAGAAAGACCAACATTACCGGACATATTTCGGGGGCAGTGTGCAGATAGAGACATCTTAGAAATTAAGTGTAGAATTCAAGAGGGTATGGCTAGTAATTTAGAGAATAAAATGCATTATGTTGGACAAAGTTGTGTATTATTCCTCTTTACCAGATGACGAACCGATAGTTAGGCTTTACATTCCATCACGTGCAGTAGCATGATGATAATGGCCATATGGGTACGGTGAAGTTGTAACAAGCGAACAAACCGAAATATTCCTGGCCATGTCTGTTTAGAGACGATGCGGAATTTGTACGGAAGTGTATACCTTGCCAAACAAATAATTTGCCAGAGCTCCCACACCGTATGCAGGATTACGATATGCCGCCATTTCCCAAGCGTAACTATAAAAAAAAGGCTCAAAAGATCTCTCAATTATAAATAGATGACATATTCCCTAGATTTGGCGCATCTCATCAGTTACTAACAAATAACTGTACAGAGAATGTGAATAAAATTATGAAAGAGACGTTAGAAGGTTTAAATATATACCACGTGAGAGCATATTTCCACCATTCACAAAACAACGGTAAGGTAAAACGGTTTTATAGGACGATGCACGATATTTTATAAAAATAAAAAAAAATAGTAATAAAGATAGATCTTGAGATTTATATATTCATCAGATGAGCGCGGTAATGAGGTTTAACTTTAGCGAGTCGAGAAAATTTTCACCATGGTACTTAATTTATAACAGGTGCGTGGTTCTGCTGCTAGATGATATCGGAAAAGTACGTCTTTTTTATTATGAATATGAACACTACAACATTGCTCTATAGGAACAACACAGCTCTATTTCACTAGATAGGAATATGAAGGAATCGAGGAAACAACAGATTTGTCTACCATTTCACTAACGACGTAGGCTTTAAAGTAGGAGAGTTATATTATAGAAACCAACGTAAGTGGGCTAAATTAGACATGAGCTGGCGGCTGTATTATGTAGTATTTTAGAAGAACGGTCCAATATGTTATAAGGTAAAGGATCAGTTAATAAGCTCGGTAGGTAATGCCCATGATAAGCACCTTAGGGAAGCGAATCTTGAGGAATGGCTAATTCCCACTTATAACGATCAGCTACGAAGGTACTCTCCGACGACTCTGATAACGAACGAAACATCTTCTTAGAAAACAAATGGACTCACCATCGATACGATTCAGAAGATGAGTCAAGGGAGAGCAGATGAAAATAATACAGCCCAAAGTAATCGTAGGAATAAAAATAGCTTCTCAGTTCCAAATATTAATGAGGATATACTGAAGTATGTGCGACTGAATTAGAGCAGTATTTTGGTCGGTATCAGGGTAAAAACACGACGATGAGAGTTCTGACGTGGATCCAAGTAGTATTAATTGCGATAGGGCGAAGAAGAGTAGACGAGCCCCACATATACGGGTGTATGATAATCGCAGTGAGCCCGATCAATCCGACCTTTCACCCCAGCAGTATTTAGTGAAAACAAAGAAGTATGAAAATAGTGAACATATCCAGAGATATAGTAGGAAGAGTAACAACTGTGTAACTAGTTTGGGAAGTAAGGTCACGTGTAGTATAGATGGAAAGAGTAGGAAATAGAAAAATATAAGTGAGGTACCTAATACGGCCACAGAAATGTTTGAAACGAAACTACATTCTGCTATAATTGAGCCAATTATTTTAAAGTGATAAAAGCAGTAGACCATAAAAAATGTTTGGTGTGGACAAAGTGGACAGTGGGCACTCCCAACCAGATTGCGCGTGTACCACTTCACTCACACAACAACACCTACAAACGTGCGCATGAACTATAAACTGAAGACATATACAAAGAAATTTTTGTTATAAAAGCGAGAGAAAAAAAAATCTCAATGAAAAATTCTGTGGGTTTGCCAAACAACAAACGTAAAAAAGAACATTGCAAATACCCATGCAACTTTGTGCAGAAGGCCTAAACAAATAAATAAATAAAACAGAAGAAAAACATGTAAAACCACAAGTACGGCTTTGAACAATTGCATTTTGTTTTCCTGCATAAAGAATGACAAGACTCAAGAATAATTTGCATGAAATGTCCTAACTCCAGAAATCGATATCGTGGGGTACTGATGATATCAACACCCGGTAGAATCCGGAGGATGTGTTAACACCTCATGCATTTATGCGTGGGGAGGTGGAAGGGTAATTGTCATGTTTCATACTGTTGTACATTTCTGTGAAAGTGTATTTGTTGTTATACCATATGTCTGAATATATATATTGTTACATTGAATGGTGTTTCTTTGGCTCGTGTATATTTTGCTGGTTCTGGAGCCATAGCGATGAGATGGACAAATAAGTTAAAAATCACACTTAGCAATGATATAAATTATATATTGTATGTAATTTGAAAAAAAAATAGGAGAGGTAATGTGCAAAATGAGAAGGCCAGGGCCAGAGTGACTCTTTGTGGGTTTTCAGTATTAGTCCAAAACGACGCTAAGTCAACAGATATCGCAAGAATTCTGAAGTGACGATAGTGACGATATACGTCCCGGATGGACGCTGATCCAACAGGTTTGTACTGCTACTTAGATTCAAGGGTAATACAGATGCAAAAGCATCCGTTTCGGGATGGACGCTGATCAACACAAACGCAACAGTTGAAAACTAGATGTAAATGTAATTTCAATGCTAAGAGATGAGTTCCTGGAACTGACATTCTTTCAGTTAGGTCCTACTGCGTACAACCTACCTATTTCGGCCTTGTACGACATCAGTGTTTTTTATTTCAGGTCTACATGAAATTGTTATATATATATATATATATATATATATATATATATATATATATATATATTAAAATTCTATTTGCTTAAAACAAACAATATACAAATGTACATGAACAATATAAATATACTGCGTGTGATATAGCTACGATTAAAGTCACTTTATATATGTACATATATAAATATATATATATATATATATATATATATATACAGAGAGAGAGAGAGAGAGAGAGGGTGTCTGTAATACATTTATGTCTGTTTCATAAAAGACGACGAAAAAGGTACTACGATTAAGGTTTTTATTTAATATTCCTTGTGTTCGAAGGATTGCTTTCTTTTTCGTTACAGATTGTGTAGAAACTGCCCAAATGTTTATAATTCTGAGCGGTTTCGGCAATACTTTTAGCCATTATGAAGGATGATTTTACGTTTTTCAATTTAATATGGGTGTGTACGTTTTGTGTATGCATTCTGTTTTATAGAGATGTTTTATTTTCCGAACACAGGTATCACATTGTGGCCGTGTTAGTAGACAATATTATTATGTGTTGATTTTTTTTCTTTTTCATTATTATTAATCTTCCAATATTTAATCTATTTTTACATGTGGACGAGGTTATTAAGTTTGCATTTTGTAATGTTTGTATTTCAAACATAATAACCGCCTCCATCAACATTGTTTCCCTCAAATCGTCTAATAAGGGGCAGAGTTCTGCCTGATCCTGTTGCCACCGAAGGAGATAGGTCTCAATTTACCCTGCAATTTTACCCATAGCTGTGGAAATAAGAGATGGATTCATACCTTTCCCAAGTTTATTAGCATCTGACAGAATGGAATGAATTCTACTGGAATAAGTAATCGGTCATTCGTTTCCTCAATCCAATCAATGTCATGTCTTCGCAACAATATCAGCGATGAACTAAAGATAATTCATCTTAAAATCATTATACAAATTAGAAGTAAATTTCAAATGAATGAGATAGAAAAAAAATTGTAATAGATCTGGGGCATTTTAAAAACACGATTTAAACAAGAGTCCGCAAAACAATAAAATTTCTAATTCTCGAAGCTCTAACGAATATAAATTTCTAAACATATACATAATGTTCCATAAAACCAGACAAATTAAAGAGTGAATATAAGCAAAGTAAACTTGTGGCATAATGTTAGTATTCCAGTCGCTAGATTCACCTAAGCCCAAATGCCATTTGGAAAAGTATTAATCCATCTCTCCTTCCAGCTACGAGTTGAATAGCAGAACAAACTGGGTTCTTTAGCCTTGGTTGTCATCCAGTCTACCACAGAAAAAATAACAATCTACTGCGGAGAAAAAATCTGCCTCTTCTGTCATGTATGTCCCTTGCGATTATCACTGATTGTACTTAACTGACTGACTGAAAAATAACCCCCAAAGAGAATCAAGTTATTGGAAAGCTACTAAGTGTTATGAAAAGTTATGAAGAAAATATTATTCTTTCATGTGATTTGTACGTTGGAGATCTTAGCCATGATTTTTTAAAATCTTTACTGTATTTCAAGTTCGATGATATATATATATATATATATATATATATATATATATATATATATATATATATATATATATATATATAATAGTTATATTAGTTCTCAGACATGTATTATTTTCAGTTGAATCAAATAATGGGGACAAACGATGAAAATTGTTTAAAATATATGTATTGAATATATAAAAAAAATATTTCATTCATAAATTAATAATCGGGTATGGATGATCATATTTTGCAATATCTCTAAATCAGGAGTGAATTTCCTGCAAATGCTTTGCACTTACAATTTTTAAGGGTGAATATTATAAGTTCTCCTTTTATCGGAGTCGAGCAGCGATAAATCCGAACATTAACCCAGGTGGACGTGAATGTTTTTCGTTTGTAATTTGCTTGTATCTCGCTGTGTCATTTGATGTTGGTTACTGCGTTGATTCTTATTCGTAAGGATGTGAATCGCTGGCTCTCAGGATTGTCGTCGAGATCAAAATTGATAAAACAGGAAGCGTTTTCAGGCCTAAACCATTATTGATTTTCTTTTTCTGACTAACGAGTCAGAGTCAGGGGCTCTTAGATCGTTCTTTCAATAGAAAAAGAAGCAAGTATATTAAAAGAATTATTGATGCAGGGCCAGCATAAGCGATCTCACTCCATTAATAAACACTCGAGTTGCTTGCTAACAACTGGCACTTCTGAGAACCCAGCATAGAGGGCAGAGAGAAAGCTATTAACAAAAGAAATGCTAAAGTCGGCTGCTGGTTTCGTAAAATATATCTTGTTTAGTTCGGCAGCAATTTTTCATTTATGCAATTTTGGCTGAAAACCATAAAATTACTTTAAACATTTTTTTTCTTTTTCTAAGTTTTGGAGTATTTTTTTTGTTTTGGTTTTCAGAAGGAAATTGAACATATCCAATGTCTTCTGAGCAATTTCAACCTTCATAAGCCGTTATGGAAATAATATTGTTGAAAGGATATTATCTATGCATTTGGATTGTTTACTTTTTCTATTTTGTATGGAAGCTTTCGAGTATCAGTTTTCAGGCTTCAGTGATAATTACGCAATATATATTTTAATTGTGAGTTTTACAGCGCCTCGCTTAATTCAAGTTTTTCTTCTTCAGTCATATTATATTTGAAATTATATAAAATATATTTCTTCACTTTTCTCACCTTGAGACACTATCTCAGTATCTCTCTCACTCTCTCACTATCTATCTATCTATCTATCTATCTATCTATATATATATATATATATATATATATATATATATATATACACATCTGCATATGAGCCTGCATATAAGATATCCTGTGAATGTGGGGGTTATAGACTGGGGAGAGAATTGGAGCGGAAGTGAGAAATCCTCTTCCACAAAATATTGTTTCAGTGAAAACATTACAGAGGATTGGGTTACGACAGAATGTAAATAAAATAATGAAATACAAAATAAGCTAAAATATATATATATATATATATATATATATATATATATATATATATATATATATATATATATATATGTACATAACATAATTACATAAATATATACATATATATATATGTGTATATATATATATATGTGTGTGTGAGGGGGGGGTGTAAATTTCTTAATTTTCTGCGGGATATAGAATTTTATTATAACAATAAAAAAAGGATAGACATATTTTATTTTTCATGATTAAAAAGAAAAACGATGCGTAAAACAAACACAGCCGACCGGTTTCGCCGTCACTGAACAAAGCTGATTCGAGCGATTATATATTGCAATAAAACATAAAAACGATATGTAATATGAATGAAGTCGGAAAACAACTTAAATTGAAATCACCTTAAGTCATAACAGAAACTCCCTTTGTGTACAAATGGAGGGCTGTCTGGACCGAACTTAAATTATTTCCAACACCTTTATCTACAATATAGAGTGAGTATGACTCAATTAGGTAAACGTGTCAATGCTGGAGTTAGCGGCACAATTTCAGTTTTTAATAAGATACTCCGTGATAGAAGAACCATATATGTTGTTCAGAACGAACTTTAATTGGAATCTTCCATTCCTGAATTTTCTAGTTATATGCTGCTGAGTCTAAACGTTTGGTTCTACCTAAGAAGTCGACAATGTAAGTACATTTGAAATGATAAATATCATTATTAATATGCTGGTGGTGAGTAGAACATTTATTCTTTAGACGTCAAAATAGATTTAGAAACACAACAAGCACACTAGAAAAGAAATAACAATGCCCTAATGCAGAGGTAATTTTGTTTGGCGAATTTCTCACTTACTGTTCGCAGCCAAATCAAATGAAAATAAAGTGAGCATTTATTAAACATACTAGGTTTAATATCTGAAAAGTCAAATATTTTCTTACTGATAACTCACCTAATCACATCTAAAGTATACCAATTATCAGTTAAAGTTTTACTGATCTTTCTTATTTCTTAATCTAAATTTGATTTTGGACAAATCATTAGGATTCTATCTATCAGGCCCAAATTAAATTAATTTTCAGCTTGTTAGAGCAAAATTTATCCTACCGAATATATTAACCAGTAAATATTGGTTTACAGTAAATCGATGTAAGGTAATATGAAGGCGTTTAGCTTACCAAACACATCTAAGAACGACATTGTGGAATTGGTTTCTGTTTCCAGTGTGTATTTTAATTCTGGATGTATGTCGTTAATGGATAAAAGGCGAAAAATGTGTCGTCTAAATAACTGTAGCAGACTAATGGTTTCATGATTCCAGATAAAAGTCGGCTATCATAGAAACCTAACAAATATTCGCCATGGTCTCTCCCAGGTGAATAGAGTGCGCAGCAGAATAAAGCAGGGATTAAGACAAGAACAGTGCGGGGTCATCAAAGACACCGAAAAAGAAACGCGATATTCATGCTCAGACTGTTATCACAAAGAGCAAGACAATTGCAGAAGGACGTACAACTGTGTTTTATAGACTACGAAACAAACTTTGAAACCGCTCAGCAATCTTGACATATCTGGGAAAGATATTAGAATAATAAAGACCTATATTGCGGATAGAGAAAGTGTTCAGCAGATATACAAAATGGAAAGTGTACTTACTAAACATATACAGTAAGGCAATTCTGAGAGAATTGGAAATACTACCGGGATTCATTAATGGACGCCACAATCTTAACAGCATAAGATATGCAGATGACAGTGCTGAGAGCAGACACAGAAACTATAAAGGTAGCCAATGAGATCGAGAAGAAGGGACTATGCATGAACTACAGGAAGTGGGCGAAATAAAGGGTTCAGTTCGACATTCCAACCACCTGAAGAAATCTGGAGCGTACAACGGCCGAAACGTTGTAATAAACCTGGCGACAAAGATGAGGACAATAGTCCGAACAATGTAAGTAATGTACATAATACCTCATCTCAGAAATATAGACAGATACTGAAGGGCCGAAAAGTTGTAATAAACATGGCGACAAAGTTGAATACAATAGTCCGAACAATGTAAGTAGTGTACATAATACATCATCTCAGAAATATAGACAGATAGTGAAGGACCGAAACGTTGTGAGAATCATGGCGACAAAGATGAATACAATAGTCCGAACAAAGTAAGTAGCGTACATAATACCTCATCTCAGAAATGTAGACAGATACTGAAGGGCCGAAACGTTGTAATAAACATGGCGACAAAGATGAATACAATAGTCCGAACAATGTAAGTAGTGTACAAATACCTCATCTCAGAAATATAGACAGATACTGAAAGGACCGAGACGTTGTAATAAACATGGCGACAAAGATGAATACAATAGTCCGAACAAAGTAAGTAGTGTACATAATACCTCATCTCAGAAATATAGACAGATAGTGAAGGGCCGAAACGTTGTAAGAATCATGGCGATGAATACAATAGTCGGAACAAAGTAAGTAGCGTACAATTCCGAGTCATTACACATTGCATCCCCCACGCATCCAGACTTACAAAACCTAGAATTACCAAGAGTTCACCCATCAGAGACTGACCATGCTTAACTTCAATAATCATACGGGAGCCGATGCTTCTATGCGATAATGACGTATGCCCACACTTTTCTTGTAATTTCCTGGCTGTACTAATCCTATACACGTGACATTGATAGATCTTAGCCGACACTGATTCACAAAATGGTTATTAACAATATATTCACCTATGATGTGGGAAAAGGAAAATCACCATTGTAGACGTAATGTCAATTGCACACCATGAACAGCTTTCCGGTAATTAATATATGGATGTAAAATGTAATTGAATTCATTTTCTGCGATTGTCAATTAGCCTTGTCGATGATTTTGTGACTTTTCAAGTGGAATTTGACAGATCAATAGACGTTATCGCGTGTGTATCATTTTAGAATGTTCAAAGATACCCCCAGTGACGATTAATTTGCATTGGTCATATTTTCCTCAACGTTGAATAATTCATCCAACTGAATTGTCATTATAATTTCCTTGTATTTTACATGTATCAATTATATGAAGAAAAAATATATTCGATTATTTTTTTAACCAAATCAAAAATGTAACCAATATCATGTTTTAAAATCAATTTGACATGTTCTGCATAATTCTGTTATTCAAAATTCTTATGCAGAATTCACTTCAGATTTAACGACAAAATTTAACAATTCTGTATTTACATTCAACATAATAACGATTTTTAATTAAAAATAATAAAATGACAAGCAATATTCAATTCAATTTAAGCTGAAGTGTACATGGAGTGTTGGGTAAAATGTCCTCATTTTATATTTTTAATTTCGCGCATGCGTGTAGTTTGTTTTTGATTTTGTCGACTGCACACTATAGTAGATTCATTTGGCACTGTCAGTGAGAAAAAGACGACCATCAATCTATTCACCCCGCCAGAAATTTTGAAACATCATTCTGTACTGCTTGGCATTCATAACGGAAACTCCAATACGAATATTACAGAGTATTTTGTGTCAATCTGAAGACAGTGCAGAGGATTCGAAAAGAGTTGGATGAGACTAATGGTAATTATGAAGGTGTTTTGAGTGATCACTAGTGATAGTGACATTATGTCACCATTCATCTTCCCACAGGGCAAAAGACTCAACACGAATGTCTACATCGTACGTTGTGGAGGAAGTGCGGCCCTGGGCCAAGAGGGTGGCTACTGAAAGACCCTATGTCTGCAACGTAACTCTGCACCATGCCACACAAGCAGAAGAACACTGTCATGAGATTCAGAAAATATCTGCGACCACATCACTCTTTGAATCTAGCCACCAGACTGCAACACTTGATTATTATCTATGGCATGTTGTTGAGCGACAGACCAACAAATCGCATTTTAACACCTGAAATGAATGCAATCATTATGGTAGCACTTAAAGAAGGAAAACCCCAGAAGTGATTCCAAAGTCACCTGGAGGACGTCGTTGAAGCCAATAGCGATTTTATTGAATAAATTTACTCTTTACTATTCTACAATATTTTTGTGTAATTTTTTGTAAATATATCTGTTAAAATGTGATATCAGAATTATTTTCATCTTTGCATAGTTTTGACGACGATTTATCCATCGCACCCTGCATATCCACGAGTTAATGGATATCTTGTGATATATTTTATGAAAAACATATTATTTAGATATTATATATACTTCTTTAAATTTGATGGCACTTAATTCACTGTTGGCTATTATTCACATAGAGTAAGGGAAACATTGAAAATTTAATATGAAAATTTATTTAAAAGCTAATCAAATTTTGGAACACCAAATAGGATCGTTAATAAGAAAGCAATTGAAATGTAGTCATGAGATGTGCTGTAGTCACCACAACGTATATAATGTTACTCGTAAACTCTCTTTTATGGTTTAGAGCTTAGTGTCGAGAAACCAAGCTAAACCAGTAATTATCCTGTACTTAGTCAATTCATATATATTTCCACTGAAATATTATTTTATGCTGTTTTCATTCATGAGTAAATAACGCTTTATGTAGCAGAGATATGCTTGTTAGTTTCCTGTACTTAAAATGTAGGCATGGACTCTAATAAGCACTTTACATATCTCAGTTTGAATAGTGGGAAGTATTATGTGCCAAGAGCATATTCAGAGCAAAGACAGGACAGAAAAAGCGATACAATCTGAGATCTGCGCTGAGAAGGTTACCCGTCTTGAATCCTTTTTCTACAATAGTAACTGATGACCGAATTAACGAAACTAGAAGCATTCCAATGTAAAATCAAATTAGCTGAATTCGACTGGGCATATATCAAGGGCAGTGTAATAATATCCAATGTATTGGAACCAGATTTACTTTATTTAGAACAGAATGCTCTCACTGCAATTAAAACCAATGCAAAGAAAGCTTGATATATATAATGGTATAATTAGTAAAAATTAAAAAAGAAGTCGTTTAACATGCATTAATGGACTAATGTTATTAGACATTATAGTAATTAGGCTCTCGATGTTTTTTGAATGTTTACTACACAAGATTTCGTTCTGGTAAGGGGTATAATATGTCATCAAACACCTCCAAAGTATTGTATATGTCTCAAAGAGAACATTGTTTACCTGCTATGTCCATCGCACAGATTTTGACTTTCCACTCTATTCAAATAAAGGATCAGGAATGAAACACCCACCAGTACAGGAAGATGCTTTAACAGCGACTTGCGAAAGCTATTTTCCTGCAAACCTATTTTAAGAGAAGGATTTCAAATAATTCAGCCGACTGTAATTCTGGCTGCTCAATCAATAAATGCCAAATGTTTTCACAAAAGGACATAGCTATTATTACCATTACCATTTGAGATAAGGAGAACTGATAATACAGTTACTTATAACCTATTTAGAGATGATACAAAGACATTTTAGCGATTATACAAAGTACGTTATATGCTATGATAAGAAAATCTGCTTGCTAAGTTTCATTTAAACTGGAAAGAATCGTGAGCAATTTGCAATCTTACCGGGAAAGAAACAGATTTTGAGTTGTTCGAGAACGAATTCTTTGAATACTCGAAAATAAAGTAAGAATAAAGAAATGGACGTTTCTCTCCGATATTTTTTAACATGTAAAACGTCAAGAAAGAAATCGACTTGAACACAAATGTCTTATTATGGGCCTAACATTAGAAAAATCAGGAAAAAAATGAAACCAAAATGAAATAAATTTAGCGAGGAACCAGACATTAACTCTATGAAGACAGAATATATGGTTCACAACAATAATAAAAAAAAAAGTCTGAAGACGTCAGAATCAAATCGGCGCGTAAATTTAACAATCTTATTATTTGGTTTCAGCAGTTAGAATGCGTAATACAGAAATCCCGAGGTGCACTGGAATAGTAAAAAGTGAAATGCAGAAGCTGAATAAATCATGAAGAAATCGGACAATGTTTTTAGAAAGAAATACCAATGTGCATTAGAAGACTTTGTCAAATATGTATTAGTCTTTATAACAATAGTAATCAATATAAAAATTTATTTTAAACTGTATTGTCTAATATGTATGACATAACATTATCTTCGGCAGTGAATATTAGAAAATTATTTCAGCGATGAAAACATTTTAAGTCTTATCTAATTTCTTTTAATCTAGTATTGAATTATGTATTATGTATTTATGAGGTTACAACTGATTTATTTTAATATAATATCTCAGTCTATTTCCTATGGATATGGATGACAGTGTTATATAGATTTCAATTTCCTCAAAAATTTGATCTATCTATGACACGCCATACGCAAACTGGAAATATGTAATAATATATTAAACATTATCTGTCGAATTCAATAATATATATATATATATATATATATATATATATATATATATATATGTAACGGTTAATTGTCCGAGTTGAATCAAACTAGGTAACAGTACTATTAAAAAGTGTTCAATACACGTGAGAAAAACTATAAGTCAAGATAAAAGTAGCATGTACTTGTTTTAACTTTAAAAATCAGGAGGTCAATTAAAATACGTGACCATAGTTTCGACCTGACGGTCTCTTCAGGAGATGCATTTTAAATGGCAACATTAAAGCTTGATTTAAAGCTTTATTTTAAAAAAAAAATGTAAATTCATTGTTACAGTGTGTGTAGAGGCTAACGTGTCTAAAAAGTAACAGTGATTTTTAAAACAATGGAATGTTCATCGTAATCTCTGTGTACTTGTGTGCGTAATAATGAAAAATGATTAAATTGTCATATTACCAAATTGTTTAGCACTAAAATTCACGAGCATGAATACCTTACCAAATTGAATTAGTCTGCGATAAATCTGCAAATCGTGTCCTCATGCATTTGCATTGAATTCTTTTGTTCTGTTTTCCATTCATCAACAAATCTCTTATTCCGCGTAAAACGTGATTCTTCAGTTCGTTATCAGCAACTATTAATTTGCATTTTTATTTAAAAACTCTATTGTGGCCTGCTTCGATGGGACCATGTGACGTCTTAGAGAATTGCCAGCGCATAACTTTAATGGTAATAATAATGATCATTAATATAACATAATATTATTGTTGAATATTTATTTTGTCTTTTATAATCATTTACGAATTATTCTCTTGATACCTAATGTAAATGTAAAATCTTTACTCACGAACTTACGGAGTATATTGGATTTTATGGAGCGTATTACTATTTTCGCATAAAATCCATATAATCCCCTCCCTTACACTTTCATTTCTTTCATTTGGTTATTGTCGTTTGCTGCAGAGCTGTACCATGATTTCGAATGATCCACTTATGGCGTCCATTGTAATTTACAGAAACAGTACAAATAATATATTTTTCAAACTCAGTTTTCTTTTAGCAATGTAAAGTTTTTTTGTTTTTTCTTTTCTGCATACATTTTTTAAATTACTGAATTTTTTATTACATTGAAAACATGGCTAGAAATTAAAATTATTTGTAATCTCTATATTTGAACTGTACATTAAGTTTCACCTCTTAGAAAAATATACGCGTTATTAACTACAATTTGACGAGTTCTGCAATGGTTATAAATTAATACTAATTTACTATTTGTTTACCTCCAAATTTTAAATCACACAAGATCTTGACTTGATTGTTGTCAGTCATCTTCCGTGGTTTGTCATTTCTCTCTCTCTCTCTCTCTTTCTCTCTCTATCTATCTATCTATCTACATATATATATATATATATATATATATAAATTATAATTAAACTAATATAATATGGTATTATAATAATGCTTTTTAATATTTATTATTAATATATTAAAATCATATTAAATATTATTGATATTTATTATCATTATTAATAATAATAACAGCAACAATTCCCGTTGCAGTTGCAATCGTCGGATTGGTTGAAAAACATTCCAGTAGACTAATTTAAGGAATTCCTGGAAACCCATGCCATAAAGTAATACAAAAATTGTTCTTATGTGCAAAGCCCTCACCTTACGATGGGCTTTGTCTATGTAATTTTTTTTTTAGTGGAAAATGTCATGATGCCATTTCTAGACTTAGGGCCCTGGGCGGAATCCGAAAAGAAATGAGTACACATCAGAAATCAAGGGAATCAAAATAATAATAATATGACAGATGTTAACCACGTCATATACGCGACAGCTTTAGTAGCTAATGGAAATGTTAGGGTCAAGACAATGGAAAAATTAACAGACATAGAGAACCAGCTTGGTATAAAAAAAAGGATTTGAGAAATAAAGGAAATCAGATCTAAGATTTCTCTATTAGATGAGCTCATTAGAAACACCAATATCTCAATACGCAAGTGTAACAGGATCAAGCGGAAATATAAAATTAAACCGTAAATGTAATTCAATCAATCAAAGAAATGATGAAACAGAAACTTCAGTTAAAGTCACAGAAGCAAAACAATACGCGAAACGTTGTAGGTTCTATCACTAAAATTAAGTATTCCAAAAATTACTTTAAAAATCTAGAACACCACACTATACCTAACCACACCAGAAACATTGCCATCTCCAACCGTTTGAATATCCGACGTGAAATCTTTCAAGACCACTCCCTGTCACCCCTTCTATTTTATTTGTCCTTAGCCCCACTTACGCCTGAACTAAACAACCGTAACTATGGTTACACAAAATAAGTATTCCATCACCTACTTTACTTGGTTGATCTCTTTCCATTGACGACGATGAGTTAAAGGCCTCCTAAATATTGTAAGCTTCTCACTTACTACTGCTTGCAACATCCCAAAGCTGATGTTGATCTGTGCCCAGCTCCGAAGTAGGCAGGGTATTAATTCAATTAGAACTTTCGTACAAAACTGCAACTGTTGGCCTTCAAAGATACCTGGAAACTACAGAAGACTGGATGATGATATGATTCAAAGAATATGAAAGTAGCAAGCGTCTCTATTCCGTAAAAAGTTCAAAATGGTGTTTCAAATGGGTGCAGAAATACAAATAAAGCACAATAAACCAACTGAAGCTGCAAAATACTTAAAAAATGGAAAGCAAATGCAAATACAAATGCAACCGACCAGATACAGAAACGATAGCAAGATAAACCGCTTCTCGGTCAATACTCTGCCGGTACCAAAGCAGCTGATGTAGACAAACCCAGTCCTCATCAGTGACGACGTAGTGCGGTGTTAAAAGCTGAAACTGAAGGTTTAATTCTTGCTGCACAAGACGAATGCTTGTTAACTAGAAATTATCAAGCACAAATACTAAAGTATTGTGTTAGCCTAGGTAACTCCGAGAGATCGCTAAAAAATGAGCATAGTATGATGAAAAAAGCGCCAAACTTGACGAAAACCGAATTTCTTCGTCTAAATGTTTATGTAAGTATTAAGAGGAATGAAAAAAGTATTTTTTTAATTATTTTTAAAAAAAAATTCCTTCCTTTTAGATCATTCCAACTTTTGATTAAAAAATATTATCAAGCACGTAAAAATCAGAAGAGCCGAAAGATATATAAAAAAATAATTCCTGGTGGCTTTTGTGTCCTTCAAACGGCTATAAGATTGGCAAGAATACAATAAAATGTTGCGGTATTTGAGTTGAGTGTTGTTCTCCGAGGTTAGTGCCATTATTTTTACGAAACACGTTTGAAGAAGTTTATTTGAGTTTTCAATTTCAACTGAGAAGGACAACTACAAACATTAGTATCATATGAAATTTATATCATCTTATTTTTACATTATCTAGTTTTGAGATTTTTCTGTAAATAAAATATCAAAATTAATAGTAAAATGAACGAAAATACAAATAACACAGAAACATGTAATAAATATATATAAAATTATAGTATTTTATGCACAGTTCTGATAAAATTTAATAAGAAATGTACCTATATATTAATTAAATAACTTTCTTATGAAATTTAATCTTACTCTCAACAGTCTTATTTTATTTTTTTATAATATTTTTTCCTTAAAGCATCGTAAACTTAAAGCTGAAAGCTAACTACAAAAAGGACATTAGAGCGCTGAAAATGTTCCTTAAAAATAACGGAGTAAATAAGTTGGTTCACTTAAAACTAAATAATTATGTCACTTCAGTCCTTCCGTGTGGAAACATTCCCTTACGAAAGCTGTAAATATGTGATGAAATCGTCACTCATCACTTGTCATGTGACACCAAATGTTATGACCTGTTTTGTCTTGCATTTAATTTACATCTTTTCGGCACAGAAGCTAATATTTTAAATAAACTTTATCATTTATAATTTCCTTAAAATAAATTTTAAAAAAATATATAATTGATTTTTAAAAGAATTTGAAACAGAGATTTTCCATTTTTTATCAAATGGAAAATCATGGTTGACATCATTGAATTTGCTGACTCAAAAAACAAGATTTTTAACAAAAATTTCGTATGTGCTAGGAACGATTAAAAATGGAGAAAAATATCCTAAAATCCTTTGGTCTTTCCTCTTAATAATAACATAAACATTGAGAAAATAAAAAAATATCTTCATCAAGTTTAAGGCCCTTTTTATTCATGCTATGCTCATTTTTAGCGATCTCTTGGAGTTACCTATGTTAGCCCAAAATACATATTCTTTGACAAATATCCAGAAATAATTTATCATCTCCTATCAGATTGCACGGTATTGGCACCCACTGAATATAAAACCCGGCAAGACCGAGTGCACGAATATCTGCACTGGAAAATCTGCAACTTCTCCGGAAAGGAAACTGAAAGAAATCAAACAATCAAAGCTAACCGCCCAGTTATTGTTATTAGAGACCACAAAAACAAGTGCCTCCTTATTGATATGGCAGTCTTTCCTGACTGCAGTGTATCTGTAAAGATCTTCACAAAGCTGTCAAAATACAAGAACCTTGAAATCGAAATCTCAAAAATGTAGCACATGAGAACATCAGCAATCCCTATTGTAGTTGGAGCCCTCGGATTTTTTGGAAAATTTACGATTAGACAAACTGAAAGGATTCTTTGAAATTCATGCCGTAAAGAAATACATAAAATTGTTCTCGCGAGTACAGTTCACAACTTACGAAGGACTTTATCTATGTAAAATATGTTTTTGTTTTTTTGTTTTTTTAATTGGTCAGTGGTAAATTTCATTATGCGATTTTTAAACTTAGGTGGCTGGGCTGGACCCGGAAAGAAACGTGTACACACCAAAAGTTAAAGGAAATAATAATAATAATAATAATAATAATAATAATAATAATTATTATTATTATTATTATTATTATTATTATTTCCATTGATTTCTGGTAGATACTAATTTTTTCTGGGTTACAAAAAGATACCTGAGGTCAGAAATGGCTTCCAGACATTCCCACTGAACATTTTTTAGGAGAAAAAAACTACGATCACACGTATTTTACATACTCAAAGTTCTTCCTGTGTTGTGGTCTGTACTTGGGAGAAAAATGTTTGTATTTCTATAAGGTCTTGTCCACCAGTTATCCTTTCAATGCGTGTATCGCCAGTTTTTCGAATCAATCCGAGGCCCCTATTTACAAATGAAATTGTTGATATCCTGCTGCGTCACAATCTGCAGAATAAGAAAGTAATTTGTTTTAGTGGTATTTGACGACGTTGTCCGGGTGATTAGTTTGATTGTTCTGTGTGTATTGCAAAGTTCCATAATATGTTTGCAAGCTTTTTATTTGTAAAGAAGTCAGGATGGTGTTCGCATCAATTTCTTGCATTTTCCTTGCAGATTTTCCACTGAAGATATTGGCCCACACTGAAATTCTGAGTTTTATATTCAGTGGATATTGTTACTAGGGAACTTGATGCAAGATGGTCATTTATGGCCACCCCGGCCTGGTGTAATGGTTAGCAAGCTTGTCTTGCTTGGTCAGTTACTACTGAAAAGTGAGTTCGATCTTCAATGGATTCCCTATGTTTTCGGTCTTGTGCTACGCGTGGAAAATCTTTACAAAATGCACATTCATACCCATGTTTGTTGTTGCTTTGTTTTCGTTTGTTCTTTTGATAGTTCGATCAACCAATAATTGTACATTGAATTGCAGGTTTTTTTTAATATTCGCTTAAGGTTTTCAGTGTTTTCTTAGATTCCACCCATTCTGTGATAATTAAAAGTCCTATCCAGATTCATTATTTGCGGTCACAATCTTAACATGTAAATATCATATAATAAAGTGTTAATAGCATACACAAAAAGAATTCTACAAGGATTCCTACAGATGTCAAAGTAAAGAGAAAAGAAAAGACTAGACATTAATTGCAAGAAGAGAGATTGCATAGTTGTCCACATGAAGGATATGCAATGTAATTGTCCCTGATCTGGCATCTCGTCTGCAGTCATTCTCTCACAGACGTGCTGTCGCCTCCCTCTGTCTTTTTTACAAATACTTTCAATGTAACTGTTTCCCTGGTTGCCAGATTTCATGAAATTAAGCGTTCAACTAGGCTGGCAACTTGCTGTAACTATTTCACTGTCGAAACTGTTAAATATAGCCGTCTCTTCTTCTCCAATAGCTTCATGTCTCGCACTTCCCGCATATGTAACTCTTCCCCTTGTCCTGTTTCCCCGATAGCTATAATCTCCAACTATTCAAATGTAATGTCAATCGACATCTCCAGATGCCTTAATATATCCCCTATGCTTCTTTTCATCCTTTCCTGTATCACTGCTATTTCTTCTCGCTCCAACTCACTGTAACCTCTTGCGTACTAGTGGCTTCCCGCCTTGCTTGGGGTGAAACACTTAAAAAAAAAATAAATAAAAGCCTAAAAGTCAAAATAGATGTTGGTGATCCTTGTATCAAATAAGTGCAACAATTGAAATATCTAACGTGTGTCTTAAGAAGAATAGAATATGATAGCGAAGGATGCCTTCCTGAAGATATTCACAATAAAAAGAGACATAAAAATGTCTTTAAAAACGAAGAAAAGATTACTGAAAAGTTATGTAATATCAGTCCTCCTCCATGTCAGTGATTTCTGGAACATAACCTCACAAATGAAGAAGAGACTTGTGCCGATGGTAATGCGGTTCGACAAAAGAATTCAAAGAACACAATAGAATGAATACGTGAGAAACAACGAAGTTTTAGCGAAAATGGAAGCAAAAAGAATACTTATACTTAACATCAGAACGAGGCACATTATATTTCTATGGAACATAATCAGGAAAGTGTTCCTTGAATATTTGACACTCACGCGGCATAATCAGCGTATAACATATCTAGCGATCATGTGTAAATAGATAGTACATCAAAGTTATAACACAAAAGATAAACTTTTCTAAGAGTTTTAAGATACAGGAAACTGTAGAGTCAACATCGCCAAATACTTTGAGAGACATGGTACATAAAATTTAAAAAAATCATGTCTGCTAC
This sequence comes from Acanthosepion pharaonis, assembly GCA_903632075.3. Taxonomy (NCBI): domain Eukaryota; kingdom Metazoa; phylum Mollusca; class Cephalopoda; order Sepiida; family Sepiidae; genus Acanthosepion; species Acanthosepion pharaonis. Next base: position 613,042 of record CAHIKZ030004686.1, read on the forward strand.
TGATTCATATGGTGATGCAGCGCCGGGGCCTGATGAATTTTTGTTAATCCAACAGAAACTTACATCATTTAATTTCCCGATAATATCTGCTAGAAAGCCAACACTAACTGAAGTCTTTTCATTTTAACGTTGGTGGGTATTTACTCTAATTACATATTCTTCCTCTCACTGAACGTTGACATCCGTTTTAATTTCAGTATTCTATACAATAGTTCTTCATCATCCTGGGGTCAGCGTTCGTAGCAGTGTCAAATACAAAGAAGGCTTATTATTATCAAAAGTTAACATCGTGGTTAAAACCCGCAAGAAAAAATTATTTGAAATTATGATCAGGATTCAGGCGAATGATGAAGATAATTCAGAATGCTTTATTCTATTGTTCCCAAATTATAATGTCGTTTATTAATTCACAGAGAAATTATACAAATAATAATAATAATATTAATAATAACAATAATCTTCTTCTTCTTCTTCTTCTTTTTCTTCTTCTTCTTCTTCTTCTTCTTCTTCTTCTTCTTCTTCTTCTTCTTCTTCTCCTGTTACTGCTAGTATTAATACAATAATAATAATAATAATAATAATAATAATAATAAACAACTACTTCTATCCCGTAACAATTTCAGTTTTCCTATTCTAAATTTCTAATGTATTTTAATTCTTCGGTTAATGAACTCATAAACTCATAGCGAGTTCTACGACAATACACTATCCGTAGAAATTCCCGTATCGCATCGTTTAATATATGAGGTTAACAGCATTACCAATATATTGCAATAGCAATCATAAATATGAATGCTGGTCGTTAATTTAACAAGTAATAAATGAAAGTAATTGAAATTGACACCTTTTCCGTTTCAATGGAATAAATGTTAGCCACTCTTATCTTCCTTCTTTCTTTCATTTTCTGACTGAAAGCAAGTAGCGTCTTTGATGTATTTTGTGCGTTCAAAACGAAATAGTCTATTATTTATTAGCTGTAGAAGATGTTAAACGCTTGTTTTCCTTTTTTTATCACTGAAATTACTTAGCGTCTCTGATATGTTTTGTCTTTCCACGCGAAAACAAAACGGATGTGTCCATTATTTATTAGATATTAGCAGGGTGTATCAGCCGAAATAACCAAGGGAAGTAGAAGCACAAATATAATAATAATAATAATAATAATAATAATAATAATAATAACGGAGGTTGCACCGAAACATTGTTTCAGGATACCAGGCATAATTGCGAATGCGCAGGTGGCAGAGACACTTGAAACAGCGACTGTAAGCAGCTGGAGGAAGCTTATAAAGCATCTAATTATGAGCCTATTGGAATTGTTATATTTGTAGCCCAACATCAATTGGCGCGATATTCTCTTACACAACAATAAAAGTAAAAACATCAATAATAATAATAATAATTATAATAATACGTTTCATAGACATGGATAGGAAAAGTTTGTTTGAAGAATAGGAACCGAGGCATTAATAGGAGCTCAGATGTAGTCATTGCGAACAAACAGGTTTATGGTGAATATCGACAGGATCAAGGTTATGTAGAATGTGTGAGGAGAGAGAGAGAAGACAGTTATATTGTATCAGAATACAAGTGTATTACTGAGAATGAGTATATGAAATCGATGCACAAAAAAATTGCTGCAATTATTCATTAGAAATTGTTTCAAAATTCCTGCTTGAATATAATGACAAATACAGTGTGCTAAGGATAAATTGTAGTCTACATTGCGCAAAAATTAAAATAAGACTGATATTTTATTTTAACAGATATATTTACCAAAACTACACAAAACTATCTTGAAATACGAAAGAGTAAATTTATTCAATAAAATCGACATTGAATTCAACCACGGTCTCCAGACAACGTTATGGACTGTCTCCTTGTTTCATATGGTGAATGCTGCCATAATCCTTGCTTTCAGGTAATCTTTGGTGTTAAAAGGAGTTTTGTTAGTCTCTCGCTCACTACGCCCCACACATAATAAGCACTAGCGTTGCGTTGCAGTTTAATGAGATAGTTGGCCAGATGTAAGAGTTGATTAACTCCCAGAAATTGTCTGACAGCCACAGGTTCTCCTGTTCATGTGGCATACTTCAAAATACTGTTGACTGACATAGTGTCTTTCATCATCCACCATCTTGATCCCGGACAGCACTACCTCATCAATGCACTTGGTGTAGTCCATCGTATTGAGTCTGAGTCTCTCTGCAACAAATTTGGGAGTTCTTTTCTTATCAGAACCTCAGAGTTAGTTTCCAAGCTGTTGTAGATCGTAATCACCATTTTCTGCATTGTATTTAGATTGACAGCAAAACAGTCTGAAATGGTCGTCTTTGTGCTTCCAGCACGAATACTAAGCAGTAGTGCATGTCATTTTCAAATTTCTGTCGATGTTGATCAAGTCCTGGTGCTCTTTTTTCCCAATGACGATTCCCAACTGACCCTACTATAATGTGCAGTCAAGAAAAAAAAAAAAAAAAAACACAACGCGCATGCGCAAAATTAAAAATATAAAATGGCGACAATTTGCCCATTGCACCCTGTGCCATGAAATTTGTATATAATGTACCGGAGAAAACCATGGTGAAAATCCTGTGGGATATCATGATACAGTGTCGAATTCAGAGTATAATGAACAAATTCAACTCGTGCTGGATAGACAATTATTTCCCATTTGATATAAATCTCTTGAAGTATATCGAAAAGTATGATGACTTAACGTGTGGAATTATGAATGTTTGAGAAGGATTCGCTGGGGGAAAGTGATGGATACAGTCTATAAATAATTAAGAAATCAATGCTTAACGGAAATTTAGAGAAATGTGCCATTCACCACGTGTCCCTGTTGTAGCTGGAACTATTAGGTTTATCAGCGAGTTTCTCTCTTCTGTGAAAGACCGCTTTCCGATGCGTAACAGCATGTGAACAGCGTATAGGGACTCGCTGCAAGGAACAATTCAAAGTTTGAGAAAACTGCTGTCTTTAATCCGTGTGTGATGATCATTATCGCCCGACCAAATATCTAAGACCTGGACAGGATTTCATATAATAAAAAAAATAATTATTATTATTATTAAATTTCCTTAAGAATAGCATGGGAATGTGGAACACCAAATTATACCTTAGTTACACTGCCATATCCAACCGTCTGAATATCCGACGTGGAATCTTTCAAGGAGACTCTCTGTCACTCCTTCTGTTTTGTTTATCCTTAATCCCTCTTCGGATTAGATAAATGTGCAAAAGTAACATTCAAGAAAGGTAGAATTACAGAAACACCCTTAATAGATTTACATTTTTAGATTTTGTCACAAAGATTAGGGAACTTGTGACGTCACCTTGTACCTCTGCCCCCGTGCTATCCTGTGACGACCAATGTGACTTGGTATTGGTCGCGGCGCCAAATGTGGCGTTCTAACCCTTGGCTGATTCAGATGGAAATCTGGTTAGAATCGGTATCAGCTTTGTCGTTCCCAGCTCGCCTCCAACGTCTGGTTACCGAAGTAACTGCTTTGATTTTTAGTCCAATCTAGCCACGTTGTGATTTGATCTTAGGTAGACGAAATCAATCAGTCGCCGGGCCGTAGTGCAAGCCGAATTCTAGCAAACTTGACACCGCACAAGTATATTTAAAAGAAAATAAAGTAACAACTCAAAAGACTCAAATGTGTTAAAAAGAGAATAACAAGTAGCTTTATATCTGGTTGCTGAATACAGGACTGCGTCTTTCTCCCAAACCGCTTCTATGGATACGTGACACTTTGCCTTTGTTAGGCGAGTCTTAATACCTTAAGTTGTTTTTCAAGAAACTGGTTTTTGGTATCTTCAGGCGATATTCGTAAAAATTGTTCTGGTGGTGTGAGTCTAAGTCGTTCTTAAAAAAAATTGTTTTTGGTTAGAAGTCTAAGCCGGAATGCGTAGAAATCTTTCAGTCAGCTCCTGCGAGGCTGGTCTCCGAGCTCACAGCTCAACTCTGTCTGCTCTGTCACTCTGTCTGCGTCTGCCCAACTGCCACTGCTACTCTGCCCTGTAACTCCGTTTATATGGACGCCGACCAAAACCGGGTGGGGGCCTCTCGTGGTTTTGGTTCCTCGATAATTCCAAATCCGCAATAAGGATTTTCTTTGTTTTCGGACAGGAGAATTTGTCACTTTCCATTTTTGGAAGTCCATTACTTTCTGTTTTAGAGGGGTTCTTAAGGGAATAGTCCTCCCAAATTCTTCCTTTCTCATATTAGTATCTCACATCAATCCCCTCAGAGGCGTCAACAGGCTTCCCTTCTTTCTCATAAGTTTACCTTCGCCCATCGCTCACGCCACCATTCAGCCAATGAACACTCGGCAGGGTGGGTGTGGCTAGTCTGGCCTTAGTTTACAATTATCGCTCAAAGAAAAAAAATATCTTCCTTTTTAATTTTCTTGCTTTTCCCCGATTGGGACCCCCACGACTCGTAGTGTGTGCATTAAGTCTCTCTCTTTACGGATGTCATCTGGAATTCATCAACGAGATTATCGTCAAGTGATTATCAGAATCTCATTGTATCCTCAACGCCTTCGTACTTCTGTCGCCAACAGTCTGTCCAGGTAACAAACTTTTATCATGGCAAGGTCTAGACATATAAAAGGTGGTCCCTTTCCAAAGCTAAATGATATCTCCGAAAGATAGTTAATGGTTTATTCTTTTGCTTTTTCTCTTTTCCCTTCCTTTTTCTTTGGTGTGGTCTCAGCATATCCTATTCTCGGTCGCATCCTCGACCTAATTATTTTCCAGCATTCCGTGTTTTAAACCTCTTGACCAATTTGAAATTTTCATTATTGCCATGGGCAGATTGCTATCTTTTATTCACACTCTGCCGTTACTCGCCGCGTCATGGCATAAATTAATTCCGACAGATCCGAGATCTTACGAACTTCCTATCTTCTGCGAAAAAATACTTTTCTTCGAAAATGAAAATAAAATCTTTACCACATTTCTTTTGTTAAAAAAATAACGGCAATCAGTATGTCTTTCGTGATAGCTTCTTCTCGCCTTAAGTATTTCTCGCTATTAATTTTCACGCTTAATTAATTAGCCAAACGCTAAATAGTGTCACAACTTGAGCATGATAAGGTTATAAGTACCTAGGAGTTAGCGAAGGAGATGGCATATAACACCCCCAAAGAGTACTACAGGCTTGTAAGTCTGGTATTAAATACTGAGCTAATCTCAAAAAACAGAATATCGGGCATAAAAACATTGGCTGTCCCTGTGGTGCAATACAGCTTTAATGTCCTTAACTGGACCATAGCTGAAATTAAGCGAATGGACGCCAAAACGAGAAAGCTTCTCACATACTACAGCATGCATCATCCCAAAGCTGATGTTGATCGTCTGTATGTAACAGATCCGAAGGAGGCAGAGGATTAGTTCAACTAGAACTGTCCTACAAAACTACAACAATTGGCCTCCAAAGATACTTGGAAACTACAGAAGACTGGATGATGGTATGCGTCAAAGAACACGAAAGTAGTAAGCGTCTTTACTCCGTAATAAAAGAAGCCAACAAATTCAAAATAGAATTCCAAATGGGCGTAGAGATGCTACTACAGAACAATACACCGGCTGAAACTGCAAAATACTTAAAAAAAGACAGCAAAGACGAATGCAACTGACCAGATACAGAAGCGATAGCAAGATAAACCGTTTCATGGTCAATACTCTGCCCGTACCAAACAATCTGACGTAGACAAAATCCGTACCCATCAGTGGCTCCGTAGTGCAGGGTTGAAAGCGGAAACTGAAGGTTTTATCCTTGCTGCGCAGGACCAATGCTTGCTAACTAGGAATTATCAAGCACATATACTAAAATATTGTGTCAGACCAAAATGCAGATTCTGTGATAAATATCCAGAAACGATTGATCATCTTGTGACAGGTTGCACGACATTGGCACCCACTGAATATAAAACCCGGCATGACAGAGTGGGCCAGTATCTGCACTGGAAAATATGCAACTTCTACGGGAAGGAAACTGAAAAAAAATGGTATGAACACCACCCAAACCCGGTTACGGAGATAGTACCTGTTACAATTCTGTGGGACTACACAATACACACTGACAAAACAATCAAAGCCAACCGCCCAGATATTGTTATTAAAGACCACAAACGAAAAAAAGTGCCTTCTTATTGATATGGCAGTCTCTGCTGACTGCAATGTATCTTTGAAGATATTCAAAAAGTTGTCAAAATACAAGGACCTTGAAATAGAAATCTCGAAAATGTATCATATGGGAACATCAACAATCCCTGTTGTAGTTGGAGCCCTAAGACTTGTGGGAAAAGATTGCAGTAGACTAATTGAAGGGGTTCCTGTAAATCCATGCCTCAAAGAGATACAGAAATTGTTCTGACAAGTACAGCCCACACATTACGAAGGGCTTTATCTATATATATATATTTTTTTTTTGTTCAGTGGAAAGTGTCATGATGCCATTTCTAACACTAGGTCCCTGGTGTAAACGCCAGAAATCAAAGAAAATAATAATAATAATAAAAATAATAATAATAATAATAATACCACTTGCCGGCTGAATTCTTAGTTGTCGCCACGCTGGTCAGTAATGCGGTTAACTGATGGTTATATGTTGACTGCTTCGTTCTTTAATTTGCTCTGTCCACGTGATGTTCTTAGATCACAATCTAGTGAGGATCGAATTTCCATCCGTACTTTAAGCGCTGAATAGAATTAACGGAACCGTGATATGAAAAATGACAAGAATGCTTCCGGCGCAGGAAGTACAAATATCATAACAAATAACGAAGTAGGCCGCCGGTTAATTTTCATTTGGTTTATATAATTGCTGATACAACAAAATTAACACTTCAAAAATCACTTCTCTTTTGTGATGTATATCTTACTTCTAAAATTTAGAGCAGGTTATCCCGGCCCACGAGATGTTGGTTCTCTCATCCTCCTCATCGAGACTCAATTCGGTGTCTCCGGCAATCTTTATGTTCCGTAGTCCTAGTCCTGGCTTCAGCCGATCGTTCAGTTTCCATGCATCTTGCCCAACTCTCACCACCCCCAAAGCTCATTACGTATTCATCAATTAATTATTTTCTCCAACCCTGAAAAACGGGCACCGTCCCTAAGCAAATTAAATCTTTTATTTCAAAACAATATACTTTGCTTATAATTTCTTCTTTCGTAATAATATTTTTTCGTCAATATATTTCCGTTTTTATAATTTTATCACAAATCGGCAATTTCTTTTTTTTTCATCGATTTCCAGATCCAGCCAAATTCCATTTACCACTGTTTACATTTTAGCATTGCGTAAATTTGGTCTCCAGCTGACAATGTCCTTCAAATACCAAACAGTTATTGTTTTCAAAACAAAAATATTTATTTCAAATCAGCAAGGAATTTCCTTCTGTTTTACATTAGGGTGTTTTTGTTTTTATAACAATTCTTATTTGCTTCTCCATATTTTTTAATTAACATTCCATTCGGCGTTTATGTTAATCAGAATGGAATTAAAAACATTTACCTTTCTTTTACTTGGCTTCATATTTCAATTAATGTTTTCCCCTTAATATATTTTAGGTTTTCTACCATTCCGATGATTCAATTCTTTACGGGGTTTACACATGGATCCTTTTAATCCTATTTCCATCCTACCAGTATCAAAATAGAGTCACATTCTTTTCAACTACTACTAGTGACACTTTATAGTGTCACAATAATAATAAGCGAAGGTTATACTTTTGCTGCACAGAACAATACTTGCTAACGAGAAATTACTAAGTACACATACTTAAAAATTGTGTCAAACTGAATGTCATAAATATCCATAAATTTCACACCATCTTGCATCAGATTGCAGTGATAGTACACACTGAATTAAAACTCGACATGGTAGAATAGGCGAATATGAGCAGTGAAAAATATGCGAATTTTACTAGAAGGAATTTTTAAGAAATTGGTATGGACATTATCCAGACTTGGTCAGAGATAGAACCTGTAACAATTTTATGGGGCTTCTTTACTCACCCAGACTTCAAAATCAAACACAACTAAAATATAACATGCTCTTTTATTGACGCGATAGTCCCTGCAGATTGTAATGTATCCTAGAATATAATCAAATAACTATAAATATAAAAGGATCTAGAAGTGGGAATCGTAAAATCATGACAAATGAGGGCATCAGTAATTCCAGTTTTAGTTGAAGCTCTCGGATTGCTTGGAAAATGTTCCGACAGACCCATTGAAAGGATTCCTGCTAGCTGATTCCTTCAAGAAATAAAAAAGTTTTACTGACTAGTGCAATAATCTTGATTTTCTGTCTTCTTCCCTTTAATCCATATCAAACCTGTATTCATAATTATAATTTTAAGAGTAAGCATCTAGCTTGAGTGGCTCTCAAACCTTAGATTGCAGAAATTTGGCATTAATAATATTCCGGCCGACTAAAAATAAAACTGTGGAATGTTTATTTTACACTTAATTATCAGGGCGTTTCTAAAAAAATTCCAAATACAATGAATAATTGTAACAATTCAGACAATAGCATTAGACTGATAATAGTATTTTTTGTGATAATTTGTTGTCAGTGATACCAAGCTAGAGACACCATTTTACGCGTGTCAAAGTCAGATAAAAACGGTAACAGTCATACTGAAATGTTATTATCTGACCTTGTAAAGAGTAAGGTCGTCGAATGAGTGTTTATTTACAACGAAGACAGTGTCGAGTCTGTTGCATAAAAAACAACAAATAGAATTAGAAAATATGACAGATAAAAATATATATAACGACCACGGCACAGACTTCAAAATAATTGTTGAAAGCATTAAGGAGAAAACGTTCAAAAGCTAGTTAACAATGAAGAAAGTACTGAATATCTGTAGGGAATTTAGACAAAGAAAACTCGCGAAACACACATATAAGTATAACGGCGTAATGGAAGTGGCAATTAAGGAACAGCATCTCTAAGAATCACAGTTGAACAGAAAAAAAAGTTTTAAAACACAATATTAATGTGTATATTATAAAAATATAATTGTAAAAGATATATCAATATTGTGAAATAACATGTGTCACGCACATGGAATTCACATAAACCAAACTTTCAACCAAAATACAAATATATATCTTGATGTTTATTATGATACTATTTAGGTAAATCAATTGAATTGTGTTGGTCCTAATGAAAAAAATGGATGCCAAATCAGTTGTATTTCAAAGAGATAACACTAATTAGTAATGATTCAGATATTTTCAAATTTTTAATACGTTTAATATATTCCCTTTTTAATCGTTTCCCATCATGCAAGGGAATAATTCCACATCGCTGGGGATTGCAGGTATTGAAAGTGAATATGATGACTTTAGTGTGGAGAATTGAGGAAAGTACTAAAACGGGACAGGTTTCAAGAAGACAAAAGATGGAGATAGACTTTCCATTTAGATTTTTGCAGCTTGAAGTGATTAGAGAATCAAAACAGCGGGTGAGATTTTCGAGAAAAGAAACTGTTAGAGGATAAAAGGCGGTTGAATCTGTGTAGTGAAACAGTAATAAGGTGAGAGCTAGTTGCCAGGATTTAGACTTAAATTCGTGTAGTCGGTGAACCAGGCAAGAATCTTACCAGAATAGATGACATGAAAAACTTTATAGATAAGTCAAGGGGGAAACCACATCACGTCTTTAAGAAATTGACTGAAGTTGGGATGCCAAGTCAAGATCGATAATATTACATAACCTTCTCTGACATCGTTCAAGTATCTCGAGGTGTACAGCAGTTGAACGAAACCAGATATGGCAAAAGCATCCAGTGTACAAACGACTAGTAGATGTAAAAATGTGCACGATCCCTACTGGATGGAAAGATTGCCTTGCACGCATATTGAGTCAACCTTCCTTACACTAGACTTAGCAATCTTTATAAAGTTGTTCCACTTCATGTCAGTGGAAAACGTGAGGTCAAGGTGGTCCAGAGTGTTGCTTTTCTGGGGTTTAGCAGTATTGATTAAATGAAAGTAAAATTTGGAATGTTAAAATGTTCATTTCTTGCCCCAGTGAATCACTGATTTGATGTCGTTTTCAAGAGGTCGTTTTCAAGAGCAGTTGATATATTTGCATTATCCGGTCTGTTGGATTTTCATGTAAGACTGAATGTTTGTATCATCTACATAAATACTTACTGAAGAAATGATGACCTCAATGCGATCATTGATGAAGAACTTAAAAAGCATAAGTGCAAATAGAGAGCCTCGTTGAAGACCCGCGCTAGTATGAAAGGATTTGGACATTCAACAAGAACTTCATTCTACGATTTGTTAAGAAGGATTGGATTAAGCCAAATATTCGTTCCGTGACGAACTACTCCGACATGTCTATAGAGAGAGCCCTCGCTTCGGCATTCTTATATAAGCCTTGATAGACAAAGCAGTGATGGCCGTTAATACATCAGTGGTAGACCTGGCGAAAAGGAAGTCGCATATTTGTCCTAAAGGAGGTTATATGAATTAAAATGATTACCCTAGAGCAAAGAAATAAAGTCTTAGAATTTAGACTGTACATTTCTTGCTGTTTAATGCGGAAAACAATATGTGAAATACGAGCAAGTGTTTATAATCAATGAATGAATAAGATGTCTAAATTTCAATAGCAAGTGGACGGCACATTATGACACGTTGGCTTTTGCTTCGATACATTCCTTAACCCTAGGTACTCCAAAAAAACTATCGTGAAAATGATTTTAATATGATTTTAAGGATTTGCGAAAACTAAGCTCCGATTCTAATAATTGTGTACTGTTAATTGTATTCCCTACGCTAATATTAAAACGGCATCCAGCAGTTATAAGAAACACGACCACACGAAATAAAAAACAGCTGTTCAAAATAGCTCCCCAATCCTCAGAAGGTGAAAAAAATTTGATGTGTCAAATGGAAAAAAAACCCAATATCAACCAGTTTAATGTTTTAGATATTAACATATATATATATATATATATATATATATATATATATATGTAGAGAGAGAGAGAGAGAGAGAGAGAGGGAGAGAGAGAGTAAATCGTACACATGATCGTACACATGAAAGTATTTCATATTTTTATTTGTAAAATATTACATTAACAAAACTGAAATATATATACTGTATCAGATTGCATACTAAAAATGTATGTATACGAAACTAAATAATATTCCATGGATAAGAAAATATATCAAAATATTTACATGTTTAGGCGTTTAAGAAAGGATCGTACAACAGAAGAAAACATGGTTTCTCCATTTAATATTTTGTAGCAAAGCCTTTATTAAGTTTGTTGAGGGGTCCTCCTTTTTTTACACAAATGGACTCACCAATTATATACATAAACTACTGCTACGTGAGCAACAGAGGGTGAAGGTAACAGACAGGCAGAACGAACGTAGCGATCAAGAGTCACAGTGAGCGAGCACGTAGACTTAGTAAGAAGTCATACAGCGATACGTCAATACCAAAGACTGTAGAAATATTTTGCTACTAACCCATATTCCTGGAACTACTAATCTGCAATTACCAGTTTGTATTATTACGTTAATATGTTCCGATATTCATTTTGGCGTTTGTTATTTATTGGTACCGGATTTCATCACGGAATCCACAACAAAGTTCAACAGCAACCAATCTCTTACTATAGTCTTTAATTAGCGGCTCGCATAAATTAGTAGGTTTTTTGTCCCATTCTTCTTGTGTAATTGTCTTCAAGTTTTTGGTGTTTGTTGGTCCTCTATCACAGAGCTTATTTTTCAAAAACCGCCATAAATTCTCTATTTGATTCAAATTCGGCGACCGACTGGGCTACTGTAAGATGTTAACTTCCTTATTAGTAAGCCAATTTTTCGTACTCTTAGCAGTATGCTTGGGATCATTGTCCTGCTGGAAGATCTAATCAGAAAGAAGCCCAAGATTCTCTACAGAAAG
>CAHIKZ030004686.1:630000-632500 GCA_903632075.3 Acanthosepion pharaonis
CCTTTTGTCCATCTTCGGGGCACGCAATATCTAAGCTGATGCCTGATTTGCCTTCTTTATTTGCCTACACAATATCTGATTTTCATTACAATTCTTCACAGTCACACAGGAGATACTTTCCACTTGTCTAAATCAATGACACATAGTAGTGTGTCAATACTAAAATTCTACTCTGGAATTAATTCTTGTGGCAAGGAATCATTCATGCAATATTACAATGTTTACTTTTATATTCTCGCAGTGCCAACTTTGCGTATTCACTGACAATATTTTACATTATTTCGCTTTTACCATCGAATATTTTACAGTTATTTTTAGCTGTATCACTCGTTTTAGACTTAACCTTGTTTTTGTCATCTGTGTGTTTGTTCATGAGCTGCATAAATCAGTGCTGCTTCCTCTGGCTTCAAATCTTTATGCACAAGTTCCAATTCTCTTGTGAATGTTTTGTTGATTTCTTGGAACATGCCTGGAAAACTCTACATGCATATTTTTTTCTTTCCTTCTATTTTCATGTTTCTCATTCTTTAGGTATTATATTCTTCATTTTGCATTCAATAGACAGTATCGTCCTTGTCGTACTGGATCAAGTGAAATTCTGTTATGTTCGTATTTACAATCCAAGACAATTTTCGTCTGCACGACCCAATCTTCAGAATCATTAACATGTTTACTGTTCGGTGCAATCTTTTATCTCGTCAATTAAATTATCTTGAGACCAGTTTTAAGGAAAGACATTCAATAGTAGCTTAAACGTCGCCTTATCGGCTAGTGTTTAAGCTAGCACCTGCTTGATTGGGCCTTCATTCTAATCCGAAGGGAGAAGAAGTAAGATAGGCAACAAAAAAACTACAGAAGGACTCAAAACTGATGGCTCCATCTCAGTATTGCATTATTATTTAAGTTTGCGGTTTAAATGTTCGAAAATAATTATTTTGCCACCATTATTTAAAGACAATTTATGTACGTAGGTCCTTACTTTACGGGAAAACAATTATTTTAGGGTTCGTGTTTGGACTTACATCCCAATAGGTAGGGAGTAGTAGATGTGATAGGTAACAATAAACTACAAAGTCGAAATTGATCGCTGCATTTAAGTATAGCATTAATATTTCAGCTTACCTTTTAAAAGTTCAACGACAGTTATTCTGCCGGCACTTATTTTAAAAAAAAATTGGTGTACGCAGGTTCTTACTTTTTGTACAAACATTTATTTTTATTTCATGGGTAACTTTCGCTGGATTTAGCTATTAATTGCGATAATTCCCAAATTTATTTTCAAGATATAAAAATTGTTATCGTACAAATATTTCCGCGCAAATATCACGTAAAAGATCGTCAAAAACCAATCGCAGATATGAAACCTTGGGAAACCAAAATGAAAGGATTGTGGGGTTGGATACGGATTGCAATGTTTCTAATTTGCTCAAGGAGTCAGCCTGAATTTAAAATGGTATTATATGTTAGGCTACGGCCTCTAGGAGTAAAGTTGAAATAAGACAATTTTATTTTGAAACACTGTAATTTGATAACAGTAATTTTAATTTGAACATAGGCTATTGAAAGTTAGAGAGTTATGTCCGTTTAATTGTTTTTATTAGTAGAAACCAAGATGGCGGAATCCGAAAAGAATCGCAGTAATGAAAATTGGAAATTCAAAATTTCACCCTTTCTTATCTGGATCCGAGCTGAAACGTTTTTATTTTCCTCACGTAGTCGCCCTGTTTCGAAAATGGTATAATATATTCGGCTGCAGCTTCGAGGAGTAAAGTTGAAAAAGTGTGACAGTGTCACACTGACATTTAATTTTATATAGATATACATGTGTTTCACATAGATTTTTTCGTGAAGTCATAATTCACAGTCAGATGGTTTATAAGTTGTTTACATTGATGATACTCCGCTTTGAATATGAAAAAATTCTTAATTTTTTTACGCAGGTGTTGCCAGGGAATTAGCTCATATTGTAGTATATATTTTTTGTCTGACGTTACCGCCATATCTACAAGGAACAATTTCTTTTTAATTTTACTCTTTAAGTAATATGTATAGATTATTAGATTGGATATGCTATGCATATTTTCTTATTATAATTATCAGTATTAATAATAAAAAATATTTAAGAGAAAAAGTCAAAGTAAGAAAAGATGAAAAAAATACAAGGTTTTATATTATTTCAACAGAATGTATTCTTCAAGGTATCGTTAAACAATATTTTTCAATATATAAATCCACAAAAATTTATAGTTATTTGTAGAAACGTTGTTTTCTAATATTTATTACTTATAGAGTAATTGTAGTGCAGGCCCGAAAAATGGGGGTGACTGGTCAAGGTTGGTCACCACCAGCTATGTTATAAATAGCTAATCGGATTCACGAACCATTCATTTGATAAAATATACTCATTCATGATAAGAATTTATCTGTCATCATTCGCTCCTTGATACACCAAATAACTCACACGCACTGCGAACCTACTGGGAAAAAATCCACCACGTTT
>CAHIKZ030004686.1:635000-695000 GCA_903632075.3 Acanthosepion pharaonis
ATCCATTGAAGAATCTGCAATGATTTCAGTTTAGGAATGGTACCTCGGCTTGAATGCATTTCTTCTCGCCCTAACGAATCTTCCCTATCACTTTTTCTATAAAAAGTTTCAAAGCAATAATACATATGACCTTTACTCTTTAGTAGCACGAAATCAGAAATTTAAGTGTAATACTTGATTGGCAGCTAGGTTTTATCCTTTTACTGTTGAAGTGTTAATTGTAAATGTAAGTTTTATTCTTTATTTTCTTCTCGTGCAATTATTGATTGTGGAACTATCTTCTGTGTTCTTGTTATCCAGTCAATTCAAAAATTTAAATTCAAATGTAATCGTTGCCATTTTTAAACCTGTTTTCTTTTATTGTTTTTTGTCTTGTTAAGATTTGATCAATTTCTTTCACGCTCCGCAATTTCTTGCATCTTACCAGCTTTAATAAATTTGTAAGGAAATATGATTAAAGAATATGAAAATATATAAATTTGATTCCGGTAGATAAATAATACAACGTAAAATTATATTGTTTCTTTAACTGAATTTAACAAATACAAATCTCCTTCTCAATATAAAATGGTTGCAATCCTTAATCGTATTTTAGGCGTTGATTTAGTTTTCTTAATTCCCATAATTGCATCCTTACTTGCCATATGACTGGGAAGTAATTGCTGCTAGCTTGGATATATTTTATAGATATTGTCGAAAATATATTCCATGATTGTTGTGAGATGTATTGATTAATTATATTGTTCGAGTTTATTGTAAACAATTTACTTCTCTTTATGTGAGCCATATATTTCCTAAGTCATAAATATAATATTATCCGTGCCCAGATTTTGCTTTCTCCCATTTGTAATCTTGCCAAAATCATCCTGCCTCTTTAAACATGATTCTCTTTCCTTTATTTTTCTCCTGATCTGTACATATATATATATATATATATATATATATATATATATATATATATATATATATATATATATCATTAACATAGACATCTAAACTCATAATTTCATAAAAAGAGATTTGGGTTACTATGCCGTGCCAGAGAATATTCAGAGTCCATATTGCAAGTTTATAAATCTACTTTCGACCGTACATTGAACATTGCTGTCATAACTGGGCTGGTGTTTCTGCTATTCATCTCGAGGTTTTAGACAAAATGCAAAAAATGATCTGTTATGTAATCGATCGTGAATTGGCATATTGAATTCAGTCACATTCTCACCGAGTTAGCAAGGGGTCTCCTGCTTTTTCTACAAATATTTTCCTGACAACTACTCTGTCTTCTTTATTCTCTTCTGTTCTATGTATATATATATATATATATATATATATATATATATATATATATATATATATATATATATATATATATATGTGTGTGTGTGTGTGTGTGTGCGCGTCTATTGTCGTAAAAATAAGTTCCAAAACACGATTCCTCTTACCAAAATGAATATATTTATAAATTAGCATTCATTGGATTACTTTGCCTTCTATTTTGATTACGGCTTTTTTAAATGATCTTTTCGTTTCTTACAATCTTCACGGTTCTTATTCCTAGCATTTTTGTTTTATAAATGTTAGTGTATCAATATCGAATGACTCATAGTTACACACAATGATTCACTTGGGAAAATAATACTAAGAAGTTTATGCTCTCCACATTATCAATGTAGCAAGATATTACTTGTTTAGCCAAATAGCATCCGATATGCCATCGCAGCAACTAGGTTTGAAAATTAACTTCTGACCCCACCTTAAAACACACAAATCTCTCCGCTATTTTTCTCTTCATTTCTCTTGTTAGAAAATTGCTTATTTCTTAATATAAGTTGTTAAATATATTGCGTGATGATTCCCAAGAATCTTGTAATTGGTTTTGCCATCTTATTTTAGATTGTATTTGATGATGAGCCCCATCCAAAACAAAACAAATTAGATATATTACACATTTCTTTCTTACAATATGTAACAGGAAAAACACGAGTAGAATTGCGGTTACTATACGCGTATATGAAATCGATATCCAATTTACACCTTGAAGTGTGTGTTCGATTTAATTCCGGAAGGCAATGATTAAGATTTTACCACCTAGCCATATCTCAAACAAGGAAGCATATCCGCAGCACCAGATTTGGTGGCAACCAATCTAGGATAACTATTTCTAATTCAAAATCACAGAGAAATGAACGCAAAACCACTTCACTGTTTTTTCTAAGAGTAATGACAAAAGATTTATGGCACTACAGAAAACTGTTGACAATACGATGCATCGAATATGCGAGCAACGACGAATTTTTAGAGAAAATGGAAACAAATAAGGAAACCTAAAATTATCATCAGGGGGAAATTGTTAAAATTTGCACAGCACATAACGAGGAAAGATAGCTTGAAAAATGTAATACTCGTGAAATAGACGGAAGACAAGATAGACACCTGAAAACCACGTATAGCATACTTAGAGACCTACCTTCGTACCTACATATATACATATATATATATATATATATATATATATATATATATATATATATGTGTGTGTGTGTGTGTGTGTGTGTGTATAAAGACAAAATTTGTTCACATCTAGAAAGGAAAAAGTGGAGACTCATGAACGCCTAATTATTTAATGGACACGGCACAAAAGAAGTTAATAAAAAGTGTAGGGAAGGTGAAACAACATTCATGAAAATGTATTATATATATATATATATATATATATATATATATATATATATATATATATATATATATTATTTATTATTGGCGAATGATTTGTGCAGATTTAACCAAACATTTTGAAGAGCTGAATACAGAGACTTGGAGCACTACCCTCCTCTGGTTTTGAATTCAGAGTTGTCCTCATATATATATATATATATATATATATATATATATATATATATATATATATATATATATATATTATTAGACTATATTTTTCTCATTTTCGTAGGACAATGTCGGATATGAATATTCTTCTTTTCTGCACTGTGAATTGTATTTTTTTCTTTTCTGGGTAATATAAAAGATTAGCGAACATATAATTGAAGAATGTTATTTCTTATTTTCTATGTGTTCATCAGTCAGGTATTTTTCAAAAGAAAGTGTCATATTTAATGAATATTTAAGTGAACATCAAAGTGTGTGTTTTTACTGTTCTTTGTTTTCTCAGGATAAATGATAACTACTCCGAAGTGGATGTCAAGCTGGGAAAGATAGAGACTCGCTATATTTCGCACTCGCAATTTTCACAAACACTCTCTGAATACTTAAATCTCTCTCTGTACCATTTCCTATAGTGGGCAGTTAGTTATACAGAGAACAGAAACGCTCAACTTACAAGTATTTCTTTATTCTTTAAGCATCGATATTCACTGTTGTGTTTTTCAGATAGATATTTAACCTGCTTGTAAAAATATAAGCTTCAACGGCAACAAGTAATATTTTTTACAAGATGTTGAAGATAATAAATATGTTGGCATTATAAACTGAACAAAGATTGGGTTTAATCAGTTCGGTCCTACTTGAATATAATGGTCCCATCTATTAATGATATTATATTTTATTGTTTTATAAATATTTCCATTGACTTTATGCGGAATAAAATATTTCGAATATTGGTTAACCGGAAAATAACTACGTTTTTAAGATCACATCCGGACATACCAATATTAAATGACTCATTAATTTATAAACATTAAATGCCTCAGGAATTTACAAATATTAAATGACGCATTAATTTACAAATATTAAACGATTCATTAATTTACAAATATTTAATGATTTATGAATTCATATATATTAAATGGTTCCTTAATTTACAAATATTTAATTACTGATTAATTTACAAACATTAAATGACTCATTAATTAACAAATAATAAATGACTCATTAATTTACAAACATTTCCTGACTCATTGATTTACAGATATTAAATGACTCGTTAATTTACAAATATTAAATGACGCATTAATTTACAAATATTAAATGACTAATTAATATACAAATATTAAATGACTCATTAATTTACAAACATTTAATGACTTATTAATTTACAAATGTTTAATGACTCATTAATTTACAAATATTAAATGACTCATTAATTTCAAATATTAAATGACTCATTAATTTACAAACATTTAATGACTCATTAATTTACAAATATTAAATGACTCATTAATTTACGAACTTTTAATGACTCATTAATTTACAAATATTAAATGACTCATTAATTTACGAACATTTAATGACTCATTAATTTACAAATATTAAATGACTCATTAATTTACAAATATTTAATGACTCATTAATTTACAAATATTTAATGACTCATTAATTTACAAACATTTAATGACTCATTAATTTACTAATATCAAACGACTCATTAATTTACAAATGTGAAATGACTCATTGATGCAAAATACTGAAGGTACTCTTTTGTCAAATTTGTTCGAATAACCAACGTAAGATTTTATACATTCATATTTTTTTTTACATCCGTCAATTTCTAATGATGATTGCGATATATTTCGGTTTCTATATATTAATGAATAATATTATTTCCGATTAACAAATCTGTAGAAATCAAACCCAGCTTCAGTTTTTAAATTTCAGGTAAGTGATTAGATTTGAAATGATTCTCTTTGTAGAAAAAATAAGATAGATTTCATTCATAGAAAATCATCATTTCTATATTAAATCGATAAAAATATCACGTCATATTATTTATTATTTGGGTGAATATGTTATTTTTATCATAGACGTCGGCGGTTACCATAATGTTTGTTGGGAATTCACTCACATCATAGCAGCAGAAATTAGCTTCGTGCTTATGGAGATAACAGCATATTTGCCAAAAAATAAAACGCACACAAATAGCAGGAACAACGTGGTAAAATGTCAATTACATGCAACTTATTTATATTTTAGTGTGTGCTGGTGAGTACTTTTTTAGCTTACAATTGTTATGTGGCACATGTGATAAAAGGGAGAAATTCACTCCATAGTATTACAAGCCATATCACAGAGAATAATTGGAAACGTGTTGTCCGTACAAAGATTCGTGGTGAAGTGTTTGTATTTAACGTCTTTTGGCAGGATGTCAATATTTCCGACATGAACAGTATTTGCTGAATGCTGAGTGTATTTTTCATTATATTTAATTTTTGTTCAATTTATTTTATAAAATTTTTAATGTTATTTTTTTATTTTATTTTGTTTATGATTTTAATTATTATTATTACAATCGATTTTATTATTTATTTATTTATTTATAATAATAATAGTAATAATAATAATAATAATAATAATAATAATAATAAAATAATAATAATAATAATAATAATAATAAGTAATAAAATAATTAGAAAGAGAGAAATCAAAACAGGGAAGAACCAACTATTAGAAAAGATGGCAAGATAAACCGGTTCACCGATGGACAAGAAAACTGAAGGTTTTCTTAACCGTACCAAACAATGGACAAAATGCAGGTTCTAGACAAATACCAAGACAATAGACCAAACCCAAATGTACCCACCATTGGCAAACGTAGTGCAGGGTTGAAAGCTGAAACTGAACCTTTTATCCTTGCATGGTTTGTCCAGCGGATTGTAAATGACCAATGCTTGTTAACTAGGAATTACCATACAGAAAAATTGTCTTATTAAACAGCAGCCCATATTAAATCATAAAAAAAAAAAAAAAAAAAAAAAATTTATTGACCTGCCCAAATGCAGATTCTGTGATAAATATCCAGAAACAATTGATCATCTTGTATCAGGTTTCACGATATTTGCACCCACTGAATATAAAACCCGGCATGACGCAGTTGGCCAATATCTTCATTGGAAAATCTGCAACTTGTACGGGAAGGAAACTGAAAGAAACTAGTACGAACATCACCCAAACCCGGTTACGGATACGTAGCCTGTTACAAATCTACGGAAATACACAATGCACACTGACAGAACAAGCAAAGCCAACCGCCCAGATATTGTTATTAAAGACCACAAACAAAAAAAGTGACTCCTTATTGATATGGCAGTCAATGCATAGTGCAATGTATTTTTGAAGGTATACAAAAAGCTGTCAAATTACAAGGGGCTTGAAATAGAATTCTCAAAAATGTGTCACGTGGGAACATCAACAATTGCTGCTGTAGTTGGAGCCCTAGGATTTGTTGGAAAAGATTCCAGTAAACTAATTGAAGGGATTCCTGGAAGTCCATGCCTCAAAGAGATACACAAAATTGTTCTGACAATTACAGCCTACACTTTACGAAAGGCTTTATCTATGTAATTTTTTTTTTTTTTTTTGTTAGTGCATATTTTCATGATGCCATTTCTAACCTTAGGTCCCTGGGTGTGACACGTAAAGAAATGTTTAAACGCCAGAAATCAAATCAAATCAAATAATAATAATAATAATAATAATAATAATAATAACAATCTTACAAATACCCATTGTGGATCTATTTTTATTTTTGTTGAATAAACCTGAGTAAAATTGTGATGATATATCGTGAACTTGCTTAAAAAAGACAGAAGATGTCAATTCATGTAACATTAAAATATTTGAAGATCGTAAATGTCAAGAATGAGAAAGAATTTCCCACAAGTGAGAACTGCGAAATAGGAAGTTATTCAAATAAAACCTACGTGTATATCTAGCTAATCAACAGTAACATGAGACCTGTTTACAAATGTATTATAACGCTTAGATTCATGAGATAGATGTACCAAAGAAGAAAACTCACCAGAAAGATTGCCAGGAAAAAGCAGGGTGCGATGGATAAATAGTTGCTTAAATTGCATAAAAATGAAAATTACACTGATATCTCATTTTTGTAAAACACATACAAACACACGCACACACATATATATTTATTTATGCACACATACCAAAAAGTACACAAAAATTACTTGAAATTCTAAAGAATAAATCTATTCAATAAAATCGCCATTGGCATCAATAACGGCCTCCACACGACAAATAGGTTAAGGTGATTATCAAAAGGGTCAGCGTTATGTAAAATGAGTGTTGCGAGAGAAAATGCAGTCATATTATATAAATATCATTATGTAACTGTATTATTCAGAATGAGTATAAGAAAGAAATGGATGCATGAAACTAGTGCTGAAATTATTCATTGGAATTTGTTTTGATATTCGGACTGACATCTCATTCTAAAAGTTATATTTACCAAAATGACACAAATAATATCTCCTACGTCTCTTCTGATTGGTCTCCCTGTTTAATCCGGTGAATGATATCTTAATTCTTGCCTTCAGATAATCTTTGGTGTTACAAGAAGATTTGTTCATCCCTTGCTCAACTGCGACCCATAAATAATAATTCAAGAAGTTACAGTCTGGAGAGTTAGGTGACCAGATGTATGGCAGCAGCAATTGTCTAGCAGTCATCACTGGGTTTTCCTACTCATGTGGCATGGTACAGAGTCATGTTGCCAGACATAGGATCTTCCAGTAGCCACCTTCTTGACCCTACGCCATCAATGCACATGTTGTGGGTCCCCGTGTTTAGGTTGAATTTTTCAATAAAAATTTCGGGAGTTCTTTTCTTTTTTGAACAACCAAAGTATTTTTTCCGAGTTGCTCTACCTTTGTAATCACAATAAGATTAGACTCATACAACTCTTACCGAATCCTCTATACTGTCATCCGATTATTACCCAGATACACTTAAATCTCCGTAATGGAGATTCCGGCGTGAATGCCAAGCAGTACAGCATGCCCTTTACAAATCTGTGGCGGGGTGAATTTCCTCATGGTGCTCTTTTTCTTCACGGGAAATGTCATAAACATAATATTTCATCGCATGTAACTTAAACATCTGTCTAAAAGAAAGGAAAGTGTACACGACAATGCGTAAATTGTAGTTTACCGCATTAACAGGGATTGCAACTATAGCATAAGAAAGATTGCCATCATATGATTAATTTTGTCTAATTTCGACCAAAGATTTTTTTTTAATAAGGAAAGAAAAAACTTTGAAATCGATTGAGCCAAAATAGCTATAACTTAAATGAAATGTATCATGTCACACACAATATTTGGCAGTTATTTTTTTTATAAAGAATATTGGCATTTTAATAAAGATTTTTGTTTTTGTTATAAAAATACAAAAAACTCTCAGTGAATAAAATCTATTAATTTGAGGAAAAATAACACTAAAAATCCCTTATACTAAACAAATACAAAAAAATATCGGAGAAATATAATAAAGGTATTATTAGAACTCTCTTGGAAATTGTTGAATAATCTTCATATGTTGAAACTTGTGTGAAAATGAACTCACACAAAATATTATTAGTAAGAAAAGACAAGCGAAAAATGATACTAGACTCATCCAGTCTAATATACCTTAGATGAAATTTAATAATTAGATGTATAAATAAAGAGATGATTGATTTTTTTAAAATAAAAATGTACAGAATCCTGTGATCTCTTAAAAACCCGCTCTCGGGAAAATACAAAAAAAATCTATTTACAATAATGATGGATAAAGAAACAAATAAAAAGTTTTCTTTTTAGAAACACAAAAGTAAAGAATAATGTTACCGAGAATGTGAAGTAATCTTGGAAAAACAATTGGTGGAAACGAAGACAAAAAATTATCAAAATATATAAGAAACAAAATTAAAGGAGAAAGACAATTGTAGTATTTTCTGAATGGACTGAATGTAAAATAGAAAAATAAAACTTTTCTCCAAACTATGTAACTGCATTTAGCACTTCGGAACTCGCAAAATAAATCGTTTTCTGACAGAAGTTATTTTCAATAGAATTGAAAATGAAAAACAAAATCACTTACAAATAACTCTCTTTGTTACTGCCAGGTGAAAAAAAAGAGAATTTCCCGTATTATTTGACTTAAAGATTAGACTACATTTATAATTTTGCCGGCAAACTAGTAAATTGAATTTTAGAATTCAGACATCACAAATATTGATTCGTTTTTTAAGGCTTATCAACTAGTTGCAGTTTATTTAAAGCCAGAAAATATTTTTAGATTGTAAGAATTGGGTTGGTTGAAATAATAATGATGGACTGATTCAAGTCGAACTATGAGTAAACCATAGCTTGGAGAAAAGAAGAGGCGGACTTACAACTTTCGCAACGGTGTAACTAAGTGTAACGTATCGGAATGGAATTAGAACACGGCACTCCGATTAACAATTCCAAGCCACTAACTATTGCACCACCCACACAGCAGCTGGTATTCAAAAGCAACCACGTAACAGATTTCCATCTTGATCAAAGCAAAATAGTGGGAATTGATATATATATATATATATATATATATATATATATATATATTCATGTTTCATTAAATAAGCTAGACAAGTGTTGTTTACTTATTTTATGTAAATTCTTTTCACAACGTCTGATAAGCTTAATAACATTATCATTAAACGAAGAAAGAAAATCACAATATTGTTACATATTTTTTAATCCAATCTAAGATTTCAGCTTACATAAGCCATTATCAAAGATGACAATTATTGTACAATATATTATGCAATACACGAACGATATAATAATACTCTGTTTTTGTTTGCATGGATGATTTCCAAGCAACGATAAAAACGTGCGCATAATACGGTGGTAGCGAAAATCGCACCGCAGCTCAGGACGTCACACATGGACACGCCAGAACGAATTCTAGAATTATTAAATATGGGAAGCCGTTGGTATAAACTAAAGGCTTCTGTTACCAATTATAGACATTTACGAATATTTGTGGAGATTATAATTGGTAACATTTTAAATCACTTAAGTTATAAAATCAATGATCTGTAAATTCACATTGAGCACTATTTTGTAAAAAATAAAAATATCAATAAAAACACTGGATTACTGTGGCACCATGCATAATTAGAAAACTGAAAAGAAATATTCATAAATATATGATTTGTTTTTTTCGGTTTGTCAAACATTTGATAATTATTTAGAGCTGAAAAATATTTGGGTTTTGAGAATAATTCCTTAAATGCGTTCAAGCGATCTGGGAGAAAGAAAGAAAAGAAGAGGAAAGAAAGGAGAAAAATAAATAATACAAAACCAGGTCGTAAGCGAAAACACACACGCTCGACTGGCACATATCAGATGTCAAAAATATCAGGTCAAGCACCTGACCTACTTCCGTGTCCGCGGAGGATGGAAGTTTGTTATCAATTTGGTTGAAGAAATAAAGTTTAGAGACAATGGAAAAAATATGATAGGTAACAGGTGGGAAGTTTATCTAAGGATATACAGACAATCCATTAATACGAGAACCCAGACAATTCCAGAATTGAAAATACAGCCACACAAGATGATGATTAGAAAAAAATTTTTTTTTGAGATAATTAAGATTTTTGTTGTCAAGCTCCGAGCGAAGGGAAAAAGTGAAATATTTTTATTAGTTCACGTTAACGCCACCCAGGGTGATGTCGCTTTTTGAGATAATACAGATTTTTATTATCGGCCGGAGGAGAATGAAATATTTTGTTGCGTTCAGAGAAACGCCGACAGGTCTAAGAAATCCCTTTCTTAGATCGTATCCAATTAGCGATAGAATGTTTGACAAATACCGCGTGTAAAAGAAACCGGGATCGTCATTTCGGTCACATACAAAAAGGACAAATTAAATTTTTGTTTTTTAAGCAAGGTGTTTCTCCCCCAGAACAAAGCCACGGATTGTCCACGCCCGATTAAAGACGTCACGAAGGAAGGAGGAAAGATACCGACCAGAGTCTCATTGGCCGAGGGCGGTCACATGATACATGAGGGAGGAGGAGAGACACCCAACCAGGACCCCATTGGCCGAGAGCGGTCACATGATGCGCGAGGGAGGAGGAAAGATGCCCGACCAGGACCCCATTGGTCGAGAGCGGTCACCTGACATACGAAGGACCAGGGGAAGCGGGTATACGCACCCCCCGAGGCACAGTAAGGAAGTAGGAGTGAAAGTAAGTTACCGAAAATGGAAAATCCCTAATCAGAAATAATACGTCTATAGAATTATCAAGAAAACCCTGGCGCCGACAGACCCACCCCAGTTTTTGACTGCCTCAATAAAAGCGGGACCCCAACCGACAGACATCAGTTGCAGTTGCGCCGCGGACGGCGAGGGAGTTTGAGCGCGGGCGGCGGGCCCGGTTCATTCGCCCCTTGCGGGCAAGAGAAGCCAAAGTGAAGCAGCCCGTTTGGCCTAAGTGGAGAAGTTGAAATCAAACCAAGCCTAAGTGGAGAAATTCGTCCAACCCAAGTCGAAGTGAATAAGCTCGTCCAACCGAAGCTGAAGAGAAGAAGTTAATTCGCGCACTGACGGCAGAGATGAGTGAACAATAATTCAGACTCTGAAGAGAGAGTTAGTTGCAGCCACGGACGGCGAGAGAAATCAGCCGTGAACGACAGGTAGAGATCAGCGCCCAGTGTTGAAACCAAACCACACTCCGAAATGCAAATTTCTAGAGAGCAAGCAACTCGAAGCCTTAAAGTTGTATGGTAGAAGCTTGGTGCCACAGTCCACAGAACGGGTCGGGAGGTAGGAATAATCTTGTGTAACGAGCAAATAGATATAAAAAGTTGTTACCTTTTTCTTCAATATTTTTGAACTTGTGTGTTTTTATTTTCTTGTGTGTTATCACCCCCGTTGGACTCAGCTTGCATACGGCCCAATCCCTGTTTGATCCCGTCTGTCTAAGATCTAATCACAACGTGGGTAGGCAGACCGGAGATCAGTGCAGTTACCCTGGTAACCAGGCGTTGGAAGCGGGTTGGGAACGACGAGGCTGGTATTCATCTAACCGAAGGGTTAGAACGTCACACTTGGAGCAGCGAGGAGCGAACAGCTGACGCCGCGGCAAAGACGTCACAACTGGTGTCGTGATCATAGGATCAGAACCCCGGACCACGTCACGTCACAATTGGCGCCGCGAACGAGATCGAACGACACAGTCGACGCTGCGACCAGGGGGGGACGACGTCACATTACATAACTTACAGTTCTTTTTTTTATTTAAATATACATATATAACTATCTCTCTGTCTCTCTCTCTCTGTGTCTGTCTCTCTCTCTCTCTCTCTATATATATATATATATATATATATATATACTCACACACACACACACATATATATATATATATATATATATATATATATATATATATATATATATATACACACACACATATATATATATATATATATATATATATATATATATACACTATATGCAGTACAGCCACTAACAAGCAAGGGGTTTTCAGAGGGTGTGTAGGAATTACGAACAGAAATATTAGCAATGACTAGAAGGCAAAGGAGTAATCAGCAGTACGGTAGCCAGCTATTGGCGTTGCATTTAAACTTTTGCAGATTAATGTTGGCTGGAAATCATGTGGCCGGAAGCGAGTTCCACTGACGAGATGTGCGAGAACGGAACTCTCAGCATAGATTTCACGGCTATGTATAGTCAGCTCCACTGGAAATTGATGAGATCTTTCTTCCAGTCTAGTTAGGCGCTTAAATTCAAAAATCCTATGTATCATATCGAATAGCTTATAGGAAAAATTACCATGGAATTATTTATAAAAAAGAAACAGAGAGGCAACAATAAGTCTAACCACTAGATCAGAACAAATATTGCTGCTAACTGTTCTTTGTATGTTAGCAGTTAACCTTGGAATAGATGCAATATAGTTATTCCATTTCATATCAGCCTAATACGTTAGCATGAGGACGTGCAACGTCACTTTCCTGGAGGTTAACATCGGTCATGGTGATGGACGGCAGAGAGAATTCTCACAGAT
Source organism: Acanthosepion pharaonis (assembly GCA_903632075.3). NCBI lineage: Eukaryota > Metazoa > Mollusca > Cephalopoda > Sepiida > Sepiidae > Acanthosepion > Acanthosepion pharaonis. The sequence goes on from CAHIKZ030004686.1 coordinate 647,815, forward strand.
GGAGAGAATTTCAGTCTTGGAGGCGTTAAAATTTATAAGACATTTATTGCCCCAGTTAACGACGGTCATGAAGTCGTTTTTGACACCAGCTGCCATTTTGCCCTATCAGACTGATCAGCCTTACTATAGAAGCAAGGGAAAATAGTAGTTTCGTCAGGGTAGTTGCTAAAATGCGAGCTGATGTCATCGTGAAGATCATTAATGAACATTAAAACAAAGCAAGACCAAGGATGGAATTCTGGACAACACGTGCTTTAGCAGGATAGAATATAGACGAGTGTCCGTTAAGGTCTACTTTCATTTCACAACTGTATAGGAACGACTGGATGAACCCCGAGTTACCGTAACTTTTCAGTTCGTGAAGAAATCTTGAATGCCAAACCTTGTCGAGATGTCCAATGCTAGGTCCGGGCTACACTGTTTTAATCTCTCCGCAAATATTGTTGGCACATCAGCTGTTGATCTGGAAAAAGAAAAGGCGCTGAGATTAGAAATGATGAACCAAGTCGGCATTTATTAGGCCGCTAGGAAATTAAAAAGAAGCAGTAGAATGCAAATAGGCCTTAATTAGATGGGACGGGTGGTTCATCAGAGTTCTGAAATATGAAACAAGAGACCGTGACTTCTAGCAAGGCGGAAAGCAGGCGGCATCGATGTATTTATAATAGAGTTTAGAGAGAACAGGAGCCAGTTCGGGAGTATAATTCTTAATTACTACTACCGGGATACCATCGGGTCAACTTACTTTGTGGTAATCGAGGTGAAAGATGATAGCAAACCATAGAACGAGTTATATGTATCTCACTCAACAGAGATTTACCTCTAAGTGAAACTTTAGGTAGGGATACTCCAGAATTGTCAAGAGTGGAGTTTGAATAGAATTTACTTGGGCAAAACACTCAGTTTTATCAGCAGTGAATGATAACACCTCAAATCGTTTGAAGAGGTGTGGTAGAGACCTTGAATATACTTAGCACCTTATTATAGAAAGGCTAGCCATGGGATTCAAAGATTTCGAGCCTATACGGTGCCCCATTCTTTCAGAAAACTTTCTTACATATGTTACGAGGTGTAGAAAATAGGCCACTGTTATTTCTAGAGCTGTCACGCTAGTATAGACGGAAATAGTGGTTCTTTGGGCAATGACGACCAAGATGCTGGTGTGAACTATGGAGAGGATTGCGGTTTCACCTGGTATTTCTGAGAAGGGGTGAAAACATCCAGGACGGCTTTGACCCAAGAAAAAAACCCAAGGGGCCCAATTTTCAATTCGGTGTTTGAAGATATCAGTCCCAGGAGCGTCAGGAAGAAAATCTCGGAATGAGTCCCAATCAGCATTCTGGCAACGGAAACAGGTTTTATAGATAGGTGTTTGCTCTTTAATGGACGCTTGCTTGGAGATATTAATAGCGACTATAGAGTGGACCGAGGAGGTAATTAAATAGATCCAGTTGAGTAACCTGTTGCTTTGGTTTGCTAGGGAAACGTGTAAAGTCCACTATTTGAGTGAGGGAAGCGGCCATACCAAATAGTAATGCTTGTATACCGGCACATCACAACCTTTCGAATGTTTCAGCCACGTGTCAAAGATGTTTGCAGATGGATGGAGAAAAATGCCTTTTCTATTCTGACAGAATTGCGTCTAATATATTGTAGGAAAAAAAAAAGAGATAGATGACAGATTTATTAGTAGTAAAAGACAGAGCATATGAAAGAGTATACAGCAACTTCGAGAGACAAAACACTGGCCATCGGGAGACTATTCCGTATGAAAACACCAAGTCCATACATGGGAATACTGTAATCATTGCGGTAAAGATGCCCTTAACCAAGAATTCATTGGGCGTAATCGAATAATTCAAGTTGGTTTCACAAGGGACAAATATTTCTGGTGATCGTTTCAGGAAAAATTATTTTACCCTGCAGAATTTTGGAACGGATAACGCGAATATTGGAGAAATAAAAAATGAGTGGCGTAGGTAATTTGTTGTTAGTTGATGTAGTTTTATTTTGTTTTGTTGTGACTTTCATTAGATATGTTTTGAGGAGAGAAGAAGATGCTACTATAATTGTCACAATCTGTCGTCAATGGCAACACAAACCAACCAGTGAGTGGCTGAGATCTGAACATAATGTGGCCTCAGGTTTGCCCACCGGAAATACATGCAGGGACACTTACCCATGCGCAACATGGCACTACAGATACCCTGAAATTATGCGGCTGTTGATCAGAGCAGCCACTCTGACCGCTATCAAAGTGTTCGGGCTCGCAAAGAAGAGCCGGAAGCAGCAGCCAGCAAACTACCAAACCGCTACCCTCATAGTGGAATGTCGCAGCCACTGGTTAGTATGTCATGACAATTAAATCATTGTGGTCGTAGTAACATAAAGAAAGAAGGAGAACCGGCAAACGATATCCTGAACAAGGAAAAAGAGATGAAAATTTTCTCGTGTTCAATGGGCATGGAAGGGGTGCGTATCTGACGATAGGTGAGGTTATCTACCCTTATTAAACTATTAAAAAAGATCGAGAAAGAATTCATACTAAGTAATGACTACGTATACGTTCTAATATCTACTAGCAACTACAAACCGGGGTGTTAACACTTAATTTTTCAGCATTGATAAATAACAGCTAGTAATCATATTGGGTGAGGCTGAATACAAAGTTAGATAAATAAATAGCAATGGAGAAGAGAAATTAACGACAAAGAAGGAATGATAAATGACGACACCGGAGAGAAAATACAACAAAAAAAATCAAAAAGGAATTAAAATACAATAATAACCAACATTTATAAACAATATCATGGCACAAGGCATTCTAAGTTACTTATAAGTGGATCTTCATATGATTGTTGGCAGACATTGTATCAATGGTGAATTAAGGAAAATTATGTTAAGTCTGAAATATATCTCGAATTCAATGTCTAAATACGATGTGTTTTGTAGGAGGCAGCTTCGATGGAGTTTCCAAGCAAAGCGGAAGTCACTAACTTGAGATTGTTTGTGGAGATGGTTGGGGTTTGAATGAAAGTACCATGACGGTGAACCATATTTTAATTGGCGGAGTGAGGTAGGGTGATGTTGGTGTGAATCCTCGGTGACAATCTACCTTTTTTTGTAATTTTTCATTTCTTGGGGGCCTTTTTCAAGAAAAGACCTAAGTCAAAATGCTAAGTTTACCAAAAAATAAAGTATGCTAAACAACACATGGACAAAAGATTGATACTAGCAGTTTAGGCGAAACAGTTCAGATCGGGTGGGGGGCACGGAATAATGTTCGATAATTTAATAGCAATGGTTACCAACAGATAAGTAATAATAAATAAAGACATCGGAGACAAAACCAACAAAATAAAAGCTAAAGAAAGGAATAAAATATACAATAGTATCAAACAATTTACGATACAACAGAGATATATAAAATAAGTGCTATATTGAATATTAAGATCTTGGCAGCCGTCAAGACCAACACGTAAATAAATCTGTGTTTTTATGGATACAAAGCAAGAAATAAAAAAAAATGTAATCCATTATTGCCCTAAACATTATTTATGCACTTTTTCGCGTAAGAAATTTTATAATTATTTCATGAATTCATTCCATATATTTATAAAACTATCTTTAACCATCCGTTCTTGTATGGAATATTGCTGTCATATATGAAATTGTGTCCCCAATGTAAGTCTCAAGGTCCTCAACAAAATCCAGAGACGGATATGCGATGTGATAAGTCGTGATCTGTCATCTAGTCTACAGTCGCTTTCCTACAGTTGTGTCGTGACATCCCTCTGTCTTTTATATAAGTATTTTCACGTCAACTGTTCCGGCGAGTTGTTTTCTATGGTTCCCAGACTGCATGAATTTAAGCGAGCTACTTGCTTGGCATCTTGATCTCACCGTTTCACTGCCGAAATGGTTAAATGTAACCATCTCTTATACGCAAACAGCTTCTTCTCTCCCACTTCCTGTCTGTGGAATTCTCTCCCGATTACTTGCTTCCCTGATACCTATAATCTTCAAATATTCAAATGTAATGTCCAAAGACATCTTCTGATACCTTAATCTTGTCCCCGGTCCTTCTCTTTATACACTCCCCAAACACGACATTACTTTTGATCTCTACCCTTTGCAGCCCCTTGCATACTAGTGACACTCCGGCCTTGCTTGGGGTGAAATGCTTAAAGGAATGTTATGTTGGTATACTAAAAAATAATATGTGTTTTAATGTCTACAGATAAGGAAGAAATCAATGAACAGTTATAATGGGGGTCTTTTGTTCATTGTACAATAGATATTATTTTAATACATCTGAAGTGTGACCCTTAAACTTTTGATAAGAAATTAATAATGTTGCCGTTAGTGATTTAAAGAAAATATGTTGCTCTGTTCCTGCGGATATGAAAATTAATTAGTTATGATTATAATTGTAGATTAGCTTAGTTTGATAAAAGGTTAGAATTCTTGTCATTGAGAATGAAGATCAGTATTCAGTAATAAAGTACAGGCACATTGTTTTTTTCATAATCATTATCCCCAGTTAAAATGCGGTAAATATTTAGTATTTTTTATTAGTTTCATAGACACAATCAGCGGACATCTTTTAAAAATCCATCATGCTACTAAGTTGCAATGATAATCCACATGAATTCATTAATCATGTTGTAGGGGTAAATCAATGTTAATTTTTAAAAATTGGATATATTTTATACTATTTTTAACCCAGGAGCCACTCAATGTAGATGCATACTGAATTAAATTGTTGTAAAGGTGTAAGAAAAACGATTATGAAGCTCATATAATAAAGATATATAGAATAGATACAAGTTCAATCTACACTTGAGGAGTTAACATAGTTGTAATCGGAAGAAAGCCTATCAGATGTCTGTTCCCCAAAGTAATTTTTCTTATTAAAAATTTTTCCTAAGTAGTTTTTTTTGTGATGTCAAAGAGCATTCGTTGTCACTTATGTAAATTCAACCATTCTCGTTGCCACTTTTGTAATGTCAACGAATACTCGTTGTCATTTTCGTAATGCTCGTTGTAGTAGAGACTTTGTAATTGCAGATACAACTATAATAACGCCTTAGAACAATACTGGTGTCAGCCGCCTACAAATAACGCTCGCGTTAATAGTACTTGATCGATAATATTCGCTTGAAAAAGTAACCACCGTATAGTGATCCGAATAGTTATCAGTATATTGATCACTGAGACGCCACGCTAATTTCCATATATATATATATATATATATATATATATATATATATATATATATATATATATATATATGATCTACTTATTTAAAATGGGATCAACTTTGTTTGCTCTCTGGTGATCTGTGTTCAAACTCCAATGTTGGCAGGGAGACTTTATTCTTATATAACAGTCTTCTTTCTTAAAAATAGATTGTGATTGCACTGAAGGTGATTCGAACCAGTGTCCGTGGCATGGTGACTTCTGTTAGAGGAGTTATAAACTGCTGGAGCTGAAAACAGGTAGCTCTGCTTAACTATTGCCACGATTATAGCGATAAATTTATCGAGAAGCTAGCAAATTTCTTCTATAAGAAATGGAATTCAGGAGGTTTGGGGTACTCTCTGGAGCGGGAGAATGATCCACAATAACCGATGCTTCTCTAAATGGAGCTTTTAAAAAGATTTGCTAATAAATGGTAATCTATTCGGAATATTACATTTGTCAACGATTACATGAAAGAAAAACGAGAATAATTTTAGATGAAGAATAATTATGTAGATGTCACTCAACAGTTCTAACATAATAGTAGATTTAATTTTCCCTACACTGATTGTTAGGTATATTTCCAAATACATTATTGCTCCTATCGCATAATCTTCGACACAAACAAAAATAAAGTAAGATCAATTATACAAGCAGAAAAAACACCCATTACGGGGAGAGCTTCCCATAAAATTTTAAAATGTTAACGGCAAGGGAGACATATATTATCGTTTCAAATAAATTGTTCTCTTCTTCTGCTGACTCAATTGAATAAAACCTAATTTTGACTTTAAAATGAATGCTGTCCATTTATTTATTAAGTATTCATCGCTGATCAGATAGAAAAGAAACAAGATAAATTAAATATTGTTAATAACTGTACTTATCTCTGAATCACTAATTTTACACTGTCACAACAGCACTATTAATTTTTACCACTAGAAACGTTTTGAAGGATTACACTCCGTTTTCTGGACCGAATTGTAATACTATGAATAATAAATACTCTTTATTTAAGCAACTCTCTGCATAGGGATTATACGTTTGATAGATATGCCTTTTACTCAAAGGTTGGTTACATATTTGATTGTCTAACTTTTTGAACAAAACTCTCTCAGTATCTGCCTATATTTCTGAGATGATGTACTATGAGCACTATTTACATAATTCGGACTATTTTCCTCATCTTTGTCGCCATATTTATTACAACATTTCGGCCCTTCAGTATCTGTCTATATTTCTGAGATGAGGTATTATGTACACTATTTACATTATTCGGACTATTGTCCTCATCTTTGTCGCCATATGTATTACAACGTTTCGGCCTTTCAGTGTCTGTCTATATTTATGAGATGAGGTATTATGTACACTATTTACATTATTCGGACTATTTTCCTCATCTTTGTCGCCATATTTATTACAACATTTCAGCCGCTGTACACTCCGGTTTTCTTCAGGTGGTTGGAATGTCGAAATGAACCTTTTATTTTATAACTAATATCTCACATAGCAGAGTGAATAAAGGCGTTAGTTAGATCCACTGACAGGACCCAAATAGTGTGAGTTAACAATACCTGGTTAAGGCAGTCGAGGAATAACTGATAAGTGGCATGCATTAAACATGGCACGTGGAACTAGAACAGTCTACCCCAGTGAGCGGAATAAAGAGTTTAGTTCGACATTCCAACCACCTGAAGAAGACCGGAGCGTACAACGGTCGAAACGTTGTAATAACTTCCAATGAAATAAAAGAACACTATATTCATATATAAATTGGATAATTGTTATCATTCAAACAGATTGGAAAATAATTGAACAAAAGTATTATGTTTAAGAGAAGTTAATCACTGGCCATTCGAATAAAATTTCGTCTTCATCTCTATCTGCTACGTCAGATATTGAAATTTTCTTTCGCTTTTTAAATTATATATTAAAATTTTCATGTGAAATTGGTAAAGAAAAAACATTTCTTAGGATTCAATTTTCAAATGATATCACTGTGTCTAGTGGAACTGCATTACCGGATTGCCTGGGCATTTAATATTTTACCATTACGCGTTATTTCGCAACATCCTATAAAATTTTAACATTGATCATAAGAGGTTTGTTTACTTCGTATGAGGAATTGAAGTAAATTAATCTGACAGGCGCCAGGGACATTGTCATTCTTTCATATTGTCTTTAAAACACTGAAAGGAATTAAATTTAAGATGTGTCGTAATAACGATATTGATCATGACTATAGAATCAAGATTTGAAATCTCGCTCTGGTTTTATTTGTAATAACTAGTGACGTGAACGTCAATATTAATCATATCCCCAGCTAAATAACGTGGAAATATGGCCAGCTTACTGTATATAACTTCAGGAATATCCATTTGTTTTCTCTTTCCAAGGAGAAGATTAGGCCCTAAATGTTTTATTGTTGTTAAATCTGCTAATCAGTACTCATTTCCCAGCTTCGATCGGTCGTAAGAATTGTTAGCCCAATTTTGTGCGGAATGACATAATTTCTTCTCTATAAAAACTTTGCTCGTAGTTTCAATTCATGTGTTAAACTCATCGTCTCCATATACACTCCTTTCCCCGTTCTATGGCTATTTCCACATATTAAGCGAGCTTTTCTTTCTATTTTTCTTGAAATCTACTATACTATGGCATTGTCTATAACGACAAACTAACAAATGTTCACATATTCATTATTTATGCCTTCACTGTGTTATGAGATATTGTCAAATTTATATATCGTATCACATTTCAAGCAGTTTTTTTTAAAATATTCATTGTTTTTGTTTTGCAAATATAGCATGTACGTGCGAGATCAAATTTAAGCCCTTCACACGATACAAGATGTATCAACGTCCCAACTCTTTACAACATCCTATAATTATATTGTGAATATTAGACTTTCTATGAGGTTATATTATACTGTCGTCACTATTCCACCATGTTCTTTCAATATATTGAATGCATTATGGCCAGTTGTTTTAGTGTTTCCGTTTCCGTTTTAAAGAATGTTTGGAAGAATTATTCCATCATTTCATTATAAATTTTTCTCTAGGCGTTTTATATTTGTTTGTTTCCATACAACTTTATGGAGTTGCCTTTCATTTCATTTAGAATTATTGTCATTTGGATAAGTTATTTGTTATCATGAATTTCTTTCGTTACTCTCAATAGTTTATTAATGTAGTCTTTATTAATAAAAATACAGTGCCATAATCAAATTCTCGAGTAATAATTGAAACATTAATGTGAATTCAAATTGCGATTATCAGTGAAGCATTGCGTTAATTTAATTAATTTCATTACATTTAAGTATTAACCTGAGTTTAACTGACCTGTTTACGCCCTTACCTGCATATTCAGTCGATGTAGCTGAATAGTCACTATAAAAGAATACAGAAAATGAATTAAACTAATTGCGTAAATAATAGGTTGAGCTAGAAGTAATTTTCATTTTGAGGAATCAATTGTAATGATGAATGCATTAGCCAAAATATAAATCATCAATATTACTGAAGATGCATTTTACTTTTTAAATGGCAGTAGCAGCGTAAAGGTTAAATTTATTGGAAATTGTTTTTCTACCACTTTGCAATAAGATATTCTATAGTCAATAGCAGGGAAATAATTTGGATAAACGGTGGGTCTGTTCTGTCACACCCATCATATTCACCTGATCTTGAACTAACCATTTCTCGATAGTTGAAAAAGACTTTCATGGGGTCATTTATCTCTAGAGAAAACCGGATTCCAGAGTTCCGGGTAAATGTTTTCACGTTAAAAACCCGCAGAACTTTTCATAAGATTTCCACAACTTGAGTTGCCGTGAAAGATGTCATTTTAAATAATGGTGAATATGTAATCGAATCAAATGTAATTCACTTTGTTTGCTTTAAAAGTTAAGAAAGAAAAATAGATTATTTATGACTATATTTTTCGAATATTAACATATTCCCTTTCTGAAATCCGAACAAGCGATAGGTTTTCTGTTGAACTAGTATTTTGTAACAATATATTAAAAGCTGTATCATTATCACGTCTACCGTCAGAATTATATGTAGATATAATCCAAGAAATTCTATTGCTCATACATGTAAGCTAAGCTCAGAGTTTAAGGTTGTGTTATGAATTGGTTATAGAAAATATTGTATATCGTGAATACGAGCCTAACACATAAACTCAAAGTATGAGGAAGGAGTTTATAGAGAGGGAATTAAGTCATCCCTCCCAAGATTGTGCAAACAATTCTGACGCCCGAATATCACTCTCTGCACACACACACACACACACACACACACACATATATATATATATATATATATATATATATATATATATACCTAAAACAGTTGAAACCTAACTTGAACAAAATAAACTATGAAGTCTCCACGAATAGTATTAAATGTTTATAATTGATAACGGAAGCCATTGGATTATACCAAACGCTTCCCATACTTAATACTTCTTGTTTTCACTCTCGCGTGGTTATGTGTGATGTCATGGGCTGCGGTGCGATTATCGTTTCCAGTGTCTCGCATGCAAAAGAATTTCGTTGCTTGGAAATATATATGGGATGGGGTATACGTGTGTTTACAAATTTAAGAGTGGTTATATTTGTAAAAGTACAATATGAAAAAAGACAAAAGGAGAACTTATCTCAACCCGACGTGTTTCGTCCTCCCAGGGATTATATCAAGACTGTAATATGTCAAATGCAATAGGAATCTGGCTTGATATTTTACCTCAAAGGACAAAGCACGTTGGCTAAGATTAGTCTTTCTTCTGTCTTTTTACACACACACACACACACATACATACATACATACATACATACATATATATATATATATATATATATATATATATATATATATATATATATTGTGTGTGTATTTAGGCAGCATTTTTTCATTGATAAAGTCGCGTGGACATGTGTGACGTCATGAGGTGCGGTGCGGTTTTCCTTCAGCGTCTTGTATGCATGAGTTTGTCGTTGTTTGGTAATCTTCCATGTAAACATAAACAGACTATCATTATTGTTTCATTCGTATATTGGTTAATATATTGTAAATGTAATTGTCATCTTTTATAATGGCTTATGCAAGCCGAAAGCTTAGATAGGATTAAAAAATATGTATCCATATTGTGATTTTTTTTCTTCTTTTTAATATATATATATATATATATATATATATATATATATATATATATATATATATATATATATATATATATATATATATGTATATATATATATATATATATATATGTATATATATATATATATATATATATATATATATATATATATATATATATATATATAACTTTTAGGCAGTTTTATGGAATTGGTTCTGTTTTATTTCTCATTAACTCATCGAGACGCCATTGTTTACGAAAAATGTAATCAAAATATTTTAAATTATCTTTAAATCCAATATTTCTCCTAGTGATGTTTTGAAGGTAATAAATAAATTTAAAACTTGAACTTTTAAAAGATATACTTATCTTTTACTCAAAACAGAATGAATATAACGTTTTATTTACACACGTTAGTTTTTGATGTAAAAAAATGAAAGCAACAAAGAAATACTGTAATTCTACGCTATCTGAAATAGCGCGCGTTATTTTATAAAATAAAATAAAGAACTAAATAAAAATACGGAAAACCATCTGTGCAATCTCTGCTTGTATTACTGAATTCATGTGTTTAAAAAGTATTTAAAAATATGCCTAGTTTAACAAAGCATGTAAAGTTATATATCTAGAAAAAATATATTAAAGGATTGTGAAATTATTTAATAATAAGTGTGGAAATGAAAACTTGAACCAACTATAATAAGATTGTCTCCTCTTTAAGACCTGGGAAAAATGCTTAATAGATAAACAAGTTGATCTTACTAAGGGATGTAGTAATTATCTTTAGAAATAAACATTACATATCGATGGATTTATATATACAGTAAATACATGTATATACGGATATATATTCTAATTGGTTAAAAATTTAGTCGTATTTTGGTAAGATAAAACCTGAAAAATAAATTAACTTACTGAGTTACAGACATAGTAAATACGTATATATACATACGATTCGATGAAACTTTGTGTCAGAAATCAATATATTTGTTATATTTTGTACGTATAGGAGCGAACATCTTTAAATAGGCTGTGGCAAAATCTCTTTTGACATTTCAGCATTGAGTCTTACATACAAACTATTGGATTACATCGTTATGCAGTAACATATTTTCACTCGATTCTATGCAATGCAGTATACTGACGTCTGTCGCAGTAATGCGCATCGCATTCTCTCTAATGTGAAGTCACCTGAATTTAAATCTCAAGTCATTTACAGTTTTATTTATATATTAAACGAGCGAAAATATTCCAGCTCTCAATTAGCGCTTTATTGTTTGCAATAAGTTGTCCGTTGAATAATCTCGCACCATAGCCCGTTACTTCAATATCTATATTCATTATATTAGGCAACATTCTTCAATGCATTCTACTGATTTGGCTTAAACGAACCGTCAGCTAAACATTACACTAACAGAGTAACTTACAGATATCTTCTAGTTAATCGCATGACATAATGCCTTTATATTTTCACAGTGCTTGATATGTTTATAAATTATTGATTGTGGTTAGATCAGGTCACTCTAATTTACTGGTATCATGGAAATGAGTACTAGTTGCTGCATAATAATCGGTAACTAAACAATTTCATCATTAGGCTTTTCTGGTAGGCAGAGTGTCTAGACATCCTCCAGATATACAAATTCACAATTCGCCCTTGCATGGAGTATTGCTGCCATATATGGTCTGGCGCCCCTTCTGTTTGCCTCGGGGTTCTTGATAGGCGCCAGACGCGGATATGCAATATGGTTGGCCCTGCCCTGGCGTCTCGTCTGCAGTCACTTTCTCACAGACGCGCCGTCGCCTCCCTCTATCTGTTCTACAAATACTTTCATGGAAATTGCCCCGAGGAGCTGCATTCGCTGGTTCCCAGACACGAGGCTGGCATCCCGCTCTCACCCCCTCACTGTCGAAACTCCTAAATGTAGCCGTCTCTTCTACTCTAATAGCTTCATGTCTCGCACCTCTCGCCTGTGGAACTCCCTTCCCTTCTCCTGTTTCCCTGTGAGCTATAATCTCCAGCTATTCAAATGTAATGTCAATCGACATCTCCAGTTGCCTTAATCTATCCACTACCCTCATCCTTTCTTCTATTACTCCTATCTGATCTTGCTATTTCCTGTAACCCCTTGCATCCTAGTGGCTTCCCGCCTTGCTTGGGGTGAAACGCTTAAAAAAATCTAGTAGGATTGAAACTTGAAAGCTCAATGAATGTCTGGCACAATGAGGTCAATAGCTACTGCTGCCATAGTCTGGTGTTCCTGCTATTCATCTCGAGGTTTTTGACAAAATCAAAACAAGAATCTATAATGTATTCGATCGTGACCTGGCAACACGACTTCATTCATCCGAGCATTGAATACTGTTGTCATATCTGGTCTGGTGTTCCTTCTATTCATCTCGGGGTTTTTGACAAAATCCAAAGAAGAATCTGTAATGTATTCGATGCTGACCTGGCAACTCGATTTCATTCACTTAATCTTCGACGTGAGGTAGCTTCTCTCTGCCTTTATTCCATATATTTTCATCCAACTGCTCTGACGAGCTTTTTCCCTGGTGCCCCGATTACATGAAATTCTGCATGTAGGCCCCACCCTTTTACGATTTAAATAGCTAAATATAACTGCCATTTCTACTCCAGTAGTCTCTTTTCTCACATTTCCCGCTTCTGGAACTCTCTTCTGTTTAGTTGCTTCACCATTAGCTACAGATTTTAAAGATTTAATTGTAATATCAATCGACATCTTCTGTCTTCTTGAATGCCATTCATTTTTTCTCCTTTCCTCAATCCTCCTTATAACCAGTATCTTTAATTTTCACTACCTGTAACACCCTGCGCACTAGCTGCTTGGGGTGATATACTTAAAACAAAATGCAACTTGTGTGGTGATGTCACCTCATCGCTGCATGGAGAGATAATAAGAAAGAAGTTACAAAAATGGTGGGGGCTACCCCCGATGGGATCAACGTGAGAAGTTTGGGCCTACTGTTTGGAGAACATCGGGTGATCTAGAAAGAGAGCCTATTTGAACACGAGACGCTAGGAATGAACGAATACCTCTTAACCCAGACATCTGTGGATATCCTGGTCAGCTTCTCACACCCGGGTATAGAAAAAAAGTTTATGATAGCGATGATGATGATGATGATGATGATGATGATGATGATGATGATGATGATATAAAGAGAAAATTTAAAATGTGACTTAGAATTTATTTAAATCAATATAATTTTCATTGTGTTTACTTATGACAGATACCCGTGGAGAAATAGAGTTTCAAGTAAAAAGTTTGAGAAATGAGCCAATATAACTCAAAGAAAATCTAAAAAAAACATATCTGAAAATAGGATATACAGATATAGGAGGAACAGTCAAATAAATGTTTCAAATAAAAGGAGACATTTTAAAATGGTTGGGCCATGAAAATAAATCTATTCAGGTAAACATGCAGGAAAAAATCACACAAGCTAATCAATTAAAAGAAACCTTCGCATTATGGGGGCTGTGATGTCGATACCTATAATTAACTCATTATGTAATGAACCTATAATTAATAAGGAATTTGTTATAAACATATTAACCAATTTTTAGAAAGCTAGAATGTTTGTTTAAATTAATCAATTAAAAGCTTCAATTTTCACTATTTTGTTGATGAACTCCATTTTTTAATTAGATGTAAATATTTCGCAAATATATTTTGATTAAAGTAGCAGAATTTTATATTTTTTAACCCATTTATACCTGGTCTTAAGATTTTGACGAGGGGTGTATTTTCCTCAAAACATCAAAATTGCTCATATCTTATGTGAATAGTGTTCTTAAAATTCATCTGTAGGTTTACATTTCTGTCTTTTCAAGTTTCTACTTAATCTGTAATGACATTTTCTAGTATCGACTGCTACATAGAAGAGGAAATACTACATAGCAGCTCAGCAGTCGTTTCTTTGCTTTTAGAATATGTTTGTACATCTTAATACTTAGTATATTTTCTCCAGGGCATCTTTCGCTAGTGCAATGGAAGTTGGTGTTTCTGTGTCATATTTTCCTGATAGTTACTATGCTCTGGATTAATGGTTTTGATATTGCTAGTTGGTAGCTCTCACCATACGCTGACATTTTTGTTGTTAATCTGACACTGTTACAGTTAATAGTGATTTCTTCTAGTTTTCCTTTATTTCCTCTTCTAATTATTTCAGTTTTCCTTCGAAGTATGCACTCAGAATGGGAAAGTCGACTTGTAGATTAATTAGAAATAATGAATATATCATCGATGAAAATGACTGGTCGATATTTAAAACATACGGTTTTAAATATAAAACAACAAAAATGGGATAGATTATAATTAACAATACTCAAATACGACTAAAATCCTGCTGTTTTCTCTATATTATATTCAAAAAGATATTACTGTTTTTTTTTTACTATAATATTTGATGTCGCAAAGTCTAGTTTCGTGCGAATGTTTTCACACATAAGAAATCAATGTCTGAGATAAGGTTGTATAATTTCCTCTAACACTTCCCGTGTTCGACGCCAAAACAAACTATTTATCTCTTTTGTGCCAGGCATATGAATTATAGTCTCCTACATTGATATGTGATGCATATTTTCTGAAACTAATGTTTTCAATGTGAAAGTAAAGAAAATAAGAATTATTGCAATGTGGATTAATGATTGCTAATTTTAAATGATCGGAAAAGGGATTTTTGTATTTCTATATACCACAAATTACTAATATTCTTTACAGCAGATATTCTAGAACAGGTCAGAACTACCAGATTTCCTCAAAGGAAAATTAAAATTATAAATTTTATAATTGTATGATCTTGATGTAGAATGAAAGGAAACGTGACACAGAGACGAAATCTATAATAGAAATTCCGAATGTGAAATTAATATACAATAAAAATTTGAAATAACACACTGTATGAATGTGTTGTAAAACATTTACTGTGATGGATAATGAAACCGAACTTAGAATAGTCTCTGCTGGGGATAGAGTAACGCCATGCCGCAAATTCGCAACAAAACCAAAACTTTAACCTAAGAACACACATCATGAAAATGAATAGCCTCGCCGAATAGACTCTTCTGAGGAAGACATGTATTCGGTCGAATTTACTTAAAAATATCTAAATTATGAGTTATTCAAAACAATTACTCAGATCAATGATTAAGGATAGCTTTAAGCAAAGGAGTCCTGTAAGTCTTAAGGTAGCCTATATTTCATCCGTCGCTCCAGAATCCTCGTAATCTCTACCGAATAGAAGAAAATATATCACTTCATGAGTTTCAATCATATCAATAAAAAAAGTTGAAAGCCGGTGAAGCTCTGAAGAGAAGATATTGGTATCATCATGATTTTAATTTTCTACATTTACTTTAAACAAAAGTCTAGAAGGGTAGCGACAAGATTTACGGGACTTGAAGAGCCTATTTTGCGGAAAATAAACTGTTTTCAGTTAACTATTTTGTAATTTAAAAACGACCATAACCACGATGCTAATTTCGCCATTAATTACACTCTTACTAATCAGAAGAAAGGAAAATGATTAGCGGTTACTGGAAGTAATAAGACCAGGCAAGATTTTATGCATTTTTTTTTTGTTATATTTATCAGGGACTTTCATGTGTCTATCGCGTTAACCAAAATGCTCCTGTATAAAGGTCGGAAGATCATTGAGGTGGCATTGTTGAGCGACCAGCCCCGTCTTGCTCAATATCTACGTGTCCAGAGCACTAGTTCGTTCAGAAAATTCTTTTTTGGCTTGCTCACCACCGGTATCCTGCGTTTGTGTAAGATTGTACAAATACAAGGGTTGGGTCCATAGAACTGTGATTTAGTTGGATGTTGCTTCCAAGATATGTTAACTATAGCTCTCATCATATTTTGTATCAAGTTACAGTACGAGGCAAAAAAAAAAACAAAATAGACGCACTTCAACAAAGTTAATTTTAACCAATACAAGTAAGAGATTTCGTTTATTAATACAAGGGGTTGATACAGTTATACCTATGAACATTTTACGAGTCCAAAAATGATTTATTTTGTTGGGTAGCCATTAGCATTAATAACGGCCTTAATTCTACGTGGCATGATCTAGACGAAATTCTTTAGTTTGTTTTGTTTTGTTTTACGGCATATCAACCTCAATGGGTTACTTAATGACGACAAGATTTTTATTGCTGGTAATATTTTTTCCAAAAATATATTACTCGTAATAATTTTTAAAAAAAAAGTATTTCTGTTATTAAAACATATTTTTACCTTTTCATAGTGTTTTAACCACAGTCTGGAGGTTAACAATTTGCCCATAGCAGGGACCCTAACAGGTGCTACAACCCCGGGTCAGGGTGGATCTGGAAACACCAGCAATTAAGAAGTTGTTCCACGCTCAACAAATCCTCCTGTTCAGAGGTCTTGCAGTTGGACGTTGATTATCGTCTTATTTAGGACGCGGATATAGTTTATGGTCATACCCAAGACGCGGATGTAGTTTATCGTCATACCAAGGACGCATATTCTTTAGTAAGTCAATGCCCTTCGCCCGATTTTTCCAGTATTCATTTAATACGCGAAACAAAGCTCATTTTTTTTTTAATTTTCCTATTACGGGCAGGTTGGTCCATTATTGTATAAAGGTTTACAATTGGGTTAGCGTCCTGGGTATGACGATAAACTACATCCACCTCCTGGGTATTACGATAAACTACATCCGCGTCCAAGATATGATGATAAGCTATATCCGCGTCTTGGGTATGAAGATAAACTACATCCAACAGCAAGGCCTCTGATAAAACGTTATTGAAAAAATAATGTTGCCATCTGTATGTTTTTGAAAAAAATATTACCAGCTATATATATTTTTTGAAAGAATAGTTTTGCTGGCTATACGTTTTTGAAAAATGATATTACCAGGTATAAGTTTTTGGAAAAATATTATTACCAGCTATAAATTTTTGATAAAAATACTATTACCAGCTATACGTTTTTGAAAAAAAATAATATTACCAGCTATACGTTTTTTTAAAAAAAAAAAAAACATTACCAGCTATACATTTTTGAAGAAATATTATTATCAGCTATACGTTTTGGATAAATAATGTTAACAGCTGTGTCTTTTTGGAAAAATAGTATTACCAGTTATACGTTTTAAAAAATTAATATTACCAGCTATACATTTTTGAGCGAAAATATTAACAGAAATAGCTTTTTGACAAAGAAAAATATTACAAAAAAAAAAAGTTGTCGGCATTAAATGACCCATTGAGGTTGATGTACCGCAAAAAAATTCCTAACCAAAACAATTGGGTTAAGTTCCACTGGAAGAGTTGAAAGTTACACTCGTCGGGCTTTCTCTCTGGATAAAGTTTATTTTTAAGGCTTAGGATCGGTATCGTTACAGAATCATTTTTGGAATTGTATAAGGTACAGATGTAGACCTGTATAAATATATTGTATTTACTCACTTGTCTTGGTAAATATACAAAAATCTACTTTCTATAGGTGCGTCCATTTTTTTACCTTATTCTGTAAGTTACTAGGATTTTTGTTATTGTTCAAAAGGTGGAACCATACATTAACACCAGCTCTAGAGTTCGGAATAAGCTCTAGATGTCCAGATTAGAACAATTTTATACAAGGCGGCCCCCTCTTTAGCTATATGAATTTCACATCCTTTTCAGCAAAAGTTACTTCCTTTTCTAGATATTTAAACGATTCAACCGATCTTGCTTATAAAAGTGCTTATCGGCATTCCCTTTAGATGTACAAGTAATTATATTCCGGGTACGTTATTCTAATTACCTTTTATCTATATCATATCTTAAATAGCATATTTCTTCAGCAACTCGACACTTAGGTATGTCTAGAGTCTTTTACTTTAATATCACTGAATTCTCAGGAATTCTTGGGAAAAATGTTACAGTTAACTCTTTGTCTTCTGCACGGTTTTGATTACGAAATTCTACTTCTCTAGACAGGATGGCAGGCAGAGCTAACTAGCCAATTCTAACCTGCTATTTACCATACAGCTTGGGAGAAAGTTGTACACTTACTATTATCTATGTATCAAAATTCTTGTAAAGGCCAAGTTGGATTTGAAATCTGGTCGCCACATCCAAATTCTGAGTCGATACACGTTGCATTCTCTTTGATCCATTTTGTAGTTATAATCAATAAAAGAAGATTCTAAAGACTATCTCAATGAAAAAAAAACAAGCAATTGTCTATTTTATGTATTTTTGATTATCAGCCTTCCTTCATTGCATATATTTTAAAAGTTAATATTAGTGAGATAAAATGTTGTTTAGAAGACGGAAATGAAAATAAGGAATATTATCTCTAAGTTTTCAGTTAGTGAACTTGGAGAATATGTCTAACACAATTTTGCCAAAAAATACCAGGAAGCCTTTTTCATCTCAATCAGAATGTAATGCTCATTGTTTGGGAAATATAAAAAATCATTCCGATAAGATCCGTTCGGACAATTCAAAGAACAGGAACAAAGGAAAGTCTACTATGAATCGATTAATTCATCGTTTTTGTGAGAGAAAAAAACTAAAGTAAAAGAGATTAAGTAGCGTTGATATTATATATATATATATATATATATATATATATATATATATATATATATATATATATATATATATATATAAAGATTTTGATGTTTAAATTGTAAATTTTTTTTTTTCAATTTCGTGCATGCGCGTTGTTTTGTTTGAGTTTGTCGACTGCAAAACATAGAGGGTCAAGTGGGTACTGTCTGTGAGAAAAAAATCATCATGACGCAATTCACTCTGCCAGAAATTTGGAAACTGGATAATGTACTGCTTGGCATTTACGCTGGAAACACCAGTATGAACATTTCAGAGTGTTTGCGTGTCAATTCAACGACAGTGCAGAGGATTCGGAGAGAGCAGGTTGAGGCTAATGGTGATTACTCTGGTGTTTGGAGTGATCTCTGTTGATGTCGACCATGTCCCTTCATTCATCTTCCCACAGGGCCACCGTCTCGTAGGCCTAAATCAGGTTCTATGACGAGATAGTGCTGCCCTGGATCGAGACATTGACTACTGGAAAACAATAAGTTTGGCAACAGGACGCTGTCCCATGCCATACAATCAGATGAACATAATCATAGCTGTCAGAAAATTTCTGCGACCACATCACTCCAAAAGTCTGGCCAACTAACTCCCTAGACTGCAACCGAATTGGTCATTATTTATGGGGAACAGCTGAGTGAGAGACCGAAAAAATCCTTCTAACACCAAAGCAAGGATTATGGCAGAATGCAACACCTGAAACAAGGAAACCATCCACAAGCATTGCAGAAGATTCCGAAATCGTCCGGAGAACTTGATTGAAGCCAATGACTATTTATTGCATAAATTTAATCTCTGCTAGTTCAAGATATTCTTTTGCTCTTTACATTTTTAAGGTATTTTGTTTTGTAATTTAGATGAATATATCAGTTAAAATAAGATACCAGTGCTATATATATATTTTTGCGTAATTTAGACGAGGATTTATTTATCGCACCATATTTATATTTATATATATATATATATGTACGCACACACACAAACATATATATAGAGATCAATAGATATGAAATGGACAAAGTCCGACAATTATTTTTACGACATACGTACTTTTATAGATGCAATTATTTAAATAAATATGCTGTTTATAATAAATAGTATTAACAACATTTACTGGCCTGAATGTCCGAGAAATTTTCATAGAATAAATGCGTCCTCCTACAGGAATCGAACCTGTATCCTATACGGTACAGTCATATAGCTTTTCGTGCCTTAACCGATTGGGCCACGAAGGAGCGTTCGGTTAGCAAGGTCGATTTTACTATTTTTAAACACAATTCTCCACGATTTTCACTCATTCGTTCATATCTGCTACAACTTTTAGACACCTGTGGGCAAATTGTTACCCGAAAAAATATCGGATGTAAAAATAGAAAGAACTAAAAACATCAGAACAAGGCGAAACAAATCGTCAAATGTCTGAAGAACATAGTCCAAAGAAGAAAAAACCCAAGCGAGTATAAAGTCTAAAACTCACAGTGCTAAATACGCCAAGCAGAGCGGTAAATTAGAATAAATCCTAATGATCCAAGCAAACCTATTTAGGTTTTACCTAAACGGATCTTACGGGTAGACTAGCCAATTTACCCTGAAGATCCCTTTAGATGAAACCTAAGTAGGTTCGCCTAGTTCTATATAAATATGCAGGTAGTAATTCGTTGGTATAATCGAGGTGGGTCCTATTAACCCAGAATAGAATTTGAAATATGTTAAAACTGACTCACAAAAGAGCGCTTAATGTTTATTTTTATTACACTGATAATTTTTTTTCAGAGCGTGGGCCCGGTCGTAATCCAGCTACTTATGAAAATTCAGCATCATCTTGGCTCTTGGAATATACGAACTCTCCAGAACAACAACGAAGCACCAGAAAGAAAGACAACTCTTGTCCAAATGGAGCTAAAGAAGTACAACATTGATTTAGCTGAACTGAGTGAAACTCATCTTACTGGTGTATCACAAATGGTAGAGATAAAAGGAGGGTACATTTTTTTCTGGTCTAGGAATGATGAAAACCAGTTGCCTCAATCGGGTTTAGGTTTGGCTATCAAATCAATGATTGCGGGATCATTACCTTCTCTGCCTAAGGCTGTTTCTGATAGAACAATATCTCTCAAAATCGACATTGATCACTAAACTACAGCCTTGTTGGTCAGTTGTTATGCTACGGCCATGACCATATTGAATACGTAAAGGATCACTTCTACAATTAACTTCGGAATGTGATATCTACCTGTGACCATAGACATAATAATCTTTAATTTTCCTGGAATGCGATTGTTTCCTTTCACTTAATAAAATCAATTATAATTTCACTGTTTTGCTTTTTTTTTTATTTCGAATAATAAACTTTCCTGAACTGATATGTTAGTTGCTATCAAAGCTGGTTAACAGAATGTCTTGCAATTTTATTCATCTAACATTTGACCGTGCATTAAATATTTTTGATTCTTCTGTCCATTGCTTCTGAAATGCATCTAGAAATTCTTGATTAATTCCAAAGAAGAATCTGAAAAGTTATTGATCGTGAACTGGCCTCTCGGTTTCAATCACAGTTCAACTGGCGTAATGAACCAGTGCACTTTCTATGTATCTTTTCATTATTATTGTTATCGTTCTGATGAACTTTCCTATTTGGTAGCTTGACTTAAGGAATGTAAGCTTGGTACTATATTGTCTCATAGGTCTGATCATTTTTCTGGTGCAATTTCTACATGAAGTTATAAGTTTTCTTATAATATTTCTAATGGAAATCTCTTCCAGCTTCTTGCTTTCCGATTAACTACTAGCATTTTTTGAATTCTTGAATACCGTTGAATTCATGGGCATCAATAACGTTTTTTCTTAGAGTACATTACTCTCATTACCTTCTTAGTGACGTTGCCTTGAGAGCAACGATTAAAACCATTATATTAGTCAAATTTAATATATAATTTAATTTATAATTTAATTGCATTTTCTGCTTAAATGTGACCGTTTATACATGTAAGTGTTCATGTTTAATCGGATTCTTCATAGAAAATGACAGAATTACCATGTGTGAATACGATCCCTGTCAATGAAAGTCATTTCAAGAGACAAGTATTCCATATATCTCTATAATCCACACGCTACATTCGTGACGAACAATGTTTGAAGCGAAAACGTTAGAACACCGTTTCGCGTACGATCGCCAACATTAAACAACTTCGAGCCTAGGCGGTACCACGTGTTCTATGTTTGGATATTCTGGTGCTGTAATAGATAACGACGCAGAATTGTAAATAGGAGAGCTGATTCCTAATCTCAGATAAGTTCGTTATATTCACTGTCGTACAAAAAGGTTTGGGAAAAATATGCATCCACATTTTCTCCACCAGCTGTCAATTAGTAGGACATGTATGTGCAAATCATTATCATCACCCAAAAGTTGTTAAAATCTAAAAATCATTTATGGCTTTAAATAAACTGCAACAAGCCGTAAAACAAAACATTCAATAAATGGAATTGAACCTTTCGATTAGACTACTTAACACGTTAAATATCCAAAGAGATAGGGAAATTACGTTTAAAAATACTTTGTATCAAGAACAAAAATCAATTCAATTTTATATATTATATTTTAATTCTCATAGATTTAATTGGTTGTAAAAATAATTAAATACGTATATTTTAATTCTTCTTAGGTCTTCTGTTTGCGCTAAATATACCATGAGCAAAATTTTAGTAATACAGATGTAAAAAAAAAACAAAAGGTTTTAAGCAAAAGTCATCCACACAAACGTATCTACAAATATATTAATTTTTTGGAACGCGGATGTGCGTGTTCATCCATCCCCGACTAGAGATATTGACTAAGTAATGGAAATCCGTAGAAACGTTTTACGCAAAACGAGGAGACACTGTATATATGGATGAAGATGACAGCGACAGCTTCTTTGATTGAATTTTTATGCAAATACTTAATTCACTTTGCATTTACAAGCACAGAAGGAAACTGAAAATCGATATTTCAATAAAATATAAACTTTTTTACAGTCGGTAAAAAGGCAGACTTATAGTCTAACTAATCTTTTTAAAATTTAATATGCGACAGATAATTGCTTCAAAGATATGGAGAAACAGAAAGAAATGATAAAATATGTACAATCGCGAACTATCTCTATCTCTATCTCTCTGCATATATATATATATATATATATATATATATATGTGTGTGTGTGTGTAAGTGTGTATGCGTGTGTGTGTGAGTGCAAAATGCAAGAAAGAATTTGAATAAATATTGAATTGTGGCTTTCTTATGAAATATTAAAATGGCATGGTTAAGATATACATGGGTATGAGAAATCAAATTTTTAACATGAACAAGACAAAAGACGCGTGTAGGTAGTAATCTGCCTCGGAGGTAAAAAAGTTGCATAAAACACTCCGAAGTCGTGCAGATTTCAGGCTCTGGTAGAATGCTAGATTTCACAGGCTGGTATTCTCGGCAGGCTTACGCAATTGGAATATGGTATAATAATGTCTCACTTCCCTTTATTTTCTGCTTGAACGCCAGATAATGTTTCTAGGTTCTGTTGACAGACATTCCTGATATGATGGATTTGGGAAGTAAAAGGTTTGCATGGATAGGAATTTCGAAATGATCTTGCCAATATTTTCTTGATCCTTATCTTCTTCAGGCTTATCAACAATAAGAATTGCTAATATATAAAATAAAATACTCTACATTATAAAATAATACATATTTAAGTCACATTTCTATTTTAACATAAATAGTAATGCAAAATATTTTATGAATATTCACATCCCGGGCACAAATCAAACACACGCCCCATTAGATGGCTGTGAACAGGTTGCATCTTGTTCTCTATTAGGATACATGACAGACGAGGCTACAATCTAAAATATTTTTGAATGAAAGTTCGTGTATAAACTCTTAGATGAATAATGGTTATGTCACTTATAAGAAGATCATAACAAGCTGCAGCTTTTTTCCATCTCCTAAACTGGTTGTCAAAGCGGACATACTTCTAGGTACTGACCATTCTAGACGTTGCTTAGCTTTGGTTGTCGAAGAAAATTTGGTGTTCCAATGTGACATGACCGTTATATATATATATATATATATATATATATATATATATATATATATATATATATGTCACATTATGAAAGGGAGAAAATCCGACAATTATTTTAAGACATGTTTTTAATGTTTATTAATTCTTTTTATAGATACAAATAAATTTTCGTCCTCCTTTCAATTTGAGAATTTCTCGGACATTCATGGCGGCAAATGTTTATTATAAAACATAGCATTTACTTTAATATTTGTATTTATAAAAAAGAATGTATCAACAAAAAAAAAACGTCTCAATAATATAATATATATATATATATATATATATATATATATATATATATATATATATATATATCACATTATGAAAGGGAGAAAATCTGACAATTATTTTAAGACATGTTTTTTAATGTTTATTCATTCTTTTTATAGATACAAATAAATTTTCGTCCTCCTTTCAATTTGAGAATTTCTCGGACATTCATGGCGGCAAATGTTTATTATAAAACATAGCATTTACTTTAATATTTGTATTTATAAAAAGAATGTATAAACAAAAAAAAACGTCTCAATAATATATATATATATATATATATATATATATATATATATATATATATATATATCACATTATGAAAGGGAGAAAATCCGACAATTATTTTAAGACATGTTTTTAATGTTTATTCATTCTTTTTATAGATACAAATAAATTTTCGTCCTCCTTTCAATTTGAGAATTTCTCGGACATTCATGGCGGCAAATGTTTATTATAAAACATAGCATTTACTTTAATATTTGTATTTTAAAAAGAATGTATAAACAAAAAAACGTCTCAATAATATAATATATATATATATATATATATATATATATATATATATATATCACATTATGAAAGGGAGAAAATCCGACAATTATTTTTAAGAATGTTTTTAATGTTTATTCATTCTTTTATAGATACAAATAAATTTTTCCTCCTTTCAATTTGAGAATTTTCGGACATTATGGCGGCAAATGTTTATTATAAAACATAGCATTTACTTTAATATTTGTATTTATAAAAAGAATGTATAAAAAAAAAAAATCTCAATAATATATATATATATATATATATATATATATATATATATATATATATATATATCACATTATGAAAGGAGAAAATCTGACAATTATTTTAACATGTTTTTAATGTTTATTCATTCTTTTTTATAGATACAAATAAATTTTCGTCCTCCTTTCAATTTGAGAATTTCTCGGACATTCATGGCGGCAAATGTTTATTATAAAACATAGCATTTACTTTAATATTTGTATTTATAAAAAGAATGTATAAAAAAAAAAACGTCTCTAAATAAATATATATATATATATATATATATATATATATATATATATATATCACATTATGAAAGGGAGAAAATCCGACAATTATTTTAAGACATGTTTTTAATGTTTATTCATTCTTTTATAGATTAAATCGTTTATTCATTCTCGGACATTTGGCGGCAAATGTTTATTATAAAAGATAGCATTTACTTTAATATTTGTATTTATAAAAAGAATGTATCGTCTCAATAATAATATATATATATATATATATATATATATATATATCATTATGAAAGGGAGAAAATCAAACAATTATTTTTTGAGATTCATTCTTTTATAGATCAAATCGGTCCTCCTTTCAATTTGAGAATTTTCGGACATTCATGGCGGCAAATGTTGTTTATTATAAAACATAGCATTTACTTTAATATTTGTATTTATAAAAAAGAATGTATAAACAAAAAAAACGTCTCAATATATATATATATATATATATATATATATATATATATATATAGTAATAATGTAATATGCCAATTCTTATAGAATTTTCAAGAGGATATAGATTCAGCAAGAACACTATGTCAAAAGACAGAGTATATTTATTACAAATTAAAGAATATCGAACACTTAAGTACACATAAGTAATAATTTTGATTTCAGGAGAGTTCTAAAAAGAGCATCTCTATATCAAGATCTATAAACAAAATGACAATTCAGGATCCCAAACCAAACTCATAAACCAAAATCACAAGGTTTGTGATTTTTTTTGTAGTTGTTTAAGCTTGTTTAAAGTTTTAAATTATTGTTTTATATAGTTTCCTATTCAAAAATCCAGTTTACATTTCATAATTTAGTTAATACCTCTGAAATTTACATAATAAAATTTAAATCGTAAAGTACATTAACTTTGCTTTTTCGCTTTGCAAGTAAATAATTTAACTTCCAGATGAACACACCAAATTTTGTCTTAGACAAACCAATACCCTGATGATGACATTGTGCTAATGTCTAAAGAACTGGGTATAAATGAATATTTATCAATATGGTAAGTTTTCTTCCTTTACTAAGTATACTAAGAAGATTGTCCGTGAATATGAGACGATCTTATTGAAATATATATATATATATATATATATATATATTGTATAATATATATATATATATTTCTAATATATATATATATATATATATATATATATTGTATAATATATATATATATATTCTCTAATATATATATATACATATATATATATATATTGTATAATATATATATTCTCTAATATTTATATATATATATATATATATATATATATATATGAGTCATTCAATAAAGCGTTTACTTTATTCAACTTGCACCTCATTGAAAAGATAATGTTGAATGGAATCTGATGCTGCATGTTTGCCAGTTGGAGATTAATACTGGATTCATGTATTGCTCTGAAAAAAGGTTTCTATGGAACTGGGATGTGTTATAGCTAATTCTATTCCGGAAAATAATTTTCTATGTGGATATTGGATTGTAGAAATATATCAAGACACTCCGAAATCGGGAAGTTACTGCAACTAAGTTATATGTCAGATTCGTATTGAGAAATGTAAACAAAAAACCTGGGGATAAAATGAATTACTGCGCTGGTGCATCGAATCAAAGTCTAGTGAAGCATAAGCCGCGAAAGCGACTCCATACCAGCAGTTAAAATCTGATGACATATCTGTTGGCAGTAACACTGTAAGATCCCCGCAGTACTAAACTTATTATGGAGAAAAAGTAAGTTATCTGTGAGTCAACTGGGAAGATGATCCGGGTCAAATTCCGCCCGCGTCTTTTCCGTTACTTCCTCACTAATACATTTAAGAAAAGCCATGCTCACATCCTTTCTCGTGTAGCTATGTATTAAATACCAGGATAAAATTTGCTCTCTAGCATTTGATTTGTAGCAAGTATCTGTGAATGTCTGTTTTAAATTCAAAATGGAGAATAGTCATTGCAAATCACATATAAATAAAAAGAAATCGGCGGAATGTTATGGCCGTGAACGTCTTGAATGGACATGATTTAAGATGTGGATTTTAGTTGGCTTGTGTGCTTTATAGTTTTGAGGATATCTTTTTGGTAGTGTCACGATAAATCATACATATATATGAGCTGAATACATCATACCAGATATATTTTGTAAAATCTAATCAAATGTTAGAATGGTCTATGTTGGCGAACATCTTCTTACTGAAATCGAAATCATTTCAATGTTAATGATAATGATAAGTCTGTATACGCCGAGTTTATTTAAGAACATGATAAGATATTGTATGTTTTGGTATTGTAGAATTTCTCAATAGACACTTGTATCGTTTCGAATTTCTGAACACTTCAAAAGCAAGATTTCAAGAATCCTATGAATAATTCTTTTATATTATAACGCTTTTGTCTCTCTCTCTCTCTATATATATATATATATATATATATATATATATATATATATATATATATATAGAGAGAGAGAGAGAGAGATAGATAGATAGATAGATAGATAGATAGATAGATAGATAGATAGAAATAGGGAGAGAGATATAGAGATAGAGAGTGAGATAACGATATCAAATCCGCACCATGAAATGATAATCCAAGTTGATCTTTTTTTATATAAATATTAAAAAGAAATTTTTATAAAGAACTCAATGTACAGAATTTAAACCAATATGATATACATCAAGGAAAATCTTAACACCCTCTTGAAAACACGGATATAAATCATGATTTATTTCAACGAATAAGAAACATCAGACGAAATTTTAAATCGTTTAAATTTTCAATTTGCTTTAAATTTGTCGAGAAATTAAAAAAAAAAAAAACAAAAACAAAAACAGAACAAGGATAATAGCAGGAAAATCTAACCGGGACGTCTTATCTAGAAACTCCATTTTCAGGGTATTGGGAGCCGTAAGCCGTTGCTTAATTGTGGTGGGAAATATAATAACATAAATACACACACACACACACACGTATATATATATATATATATATATATATATATATATATATATATATATATATATATATATATATATATATAATGTAAAAAAGACACAAACACTAATATTCCATGGTTATAATTTATTACATTGGAATCGTAATTACGATCCAATTCATCAGACGCACAAATTCAAAAAGAAATCGGAAAATATAACTCCTGGTATAAAAAATAAAATTTTAGTGAGAGCGCATGTTTGGGAATGGGAAACAAATGAATAGAGGAAAATGTATGAAAGCTTTAGAGAGGGGGTGTAACGGAAAGATGAAGAAGAGGAAGGCCTAAAGAGGTGAAGGTGGGGATTAAAATGTAACACAGAACATTTTTGAAGAGAGAACTTAAATAACGGTTTAAATGAGTGAGATACAGATAAATATGAATTATTTTCAGATGCATAAATCGCTACCCATTCGTTGACCTAAAATTAAAATTAAAAAAAAAAAACAGACACCCGAAACGTGTGGATACATTTGTGGTGACAGTACGTCAATAAAACAAAACAAAACGTTTTGATTCAAAATTAAACTCCAACCAATTTATACTGCCGATGTATATGTGAAAATTTTCCGTCTGCTTTGCATTACTAACCTTATGTATACAAGAAAAGAGAAGATGAGAGAAGAATATATATATATATATATATATATATATATATATATATATATATATATATATGCAAATAAACACCCACGCACAGAAACATGCTTACACACACACACACACATATATATATATATATATATATATATATATATATATATATATATATATATATATATATATATATATACTAACACACACAGATTCTGTATAAAAAGAAAACTTGAACTTGAATCTCAAAAGGCTCCACCCAGCGACAAATTCCTGGATTTCTCTGAATTTAATTTAAAATATCAGTTTTAGAAAATCATCCAACCAAGAACCAAGACATTGTGAATTTTAAAAAATCTATTTATATGTGGATCAGGGTTGACAAATCTAGAAATATTTATAAAATAAAACCCACGCACTATCGCAAATTTCTCACTACCAAAATCACTAAAATGTATTTCAATGATTTTACAGGATGCTGTTAATCTTGCGAATAAATTACACATTGAAGATAGAATAGTTAAAACTACACATACATTATGCTTATTTACTCTTCATAGATCGTAAACCCAATTTCATTAGCAGCCAACTATCTTGACAAATCAATCCCCACAAAACTGATCTAGGGTCTATTCGAAAATAATAATAAACACTATACATAAATCTTCTTAGAAAAAAAATATGGAAATATTCTTACGCCACTACTATATGGTTCCAAAATATTAAACATAAAGGGAAGGCCATATTTATTCAATTACTATTCCACTATCTCTAAAGATCTGTTATCAAAAAGTTGAATTTTTCTAAAATCTATATAGAAATTACGGATGCTCACTTACAGTTTATATTAGCTTCTAGAAATCTTAATTCACTAATAATAATTCTACTCGTATTAAAAATTCCCTATGGAAATTTCGATATTCCAATGGTTGCATATGACTATGCTAATTGCAGATTTAGTGGGTATCCATATCTTACAAATCATTAGTAGGATGATTGATCCCAAACAACTCGGTCTAAATAGGGATGATGGATTTATTGTTATCCATAATAGTAATTGTCCAATTTCGTCTTTTATACATGAGAAACATTTAAACTTTTCCAATAACACTTTTAACTTTAATCACAACCATAATGAATCCCCAATCTATATTAATGTTTCTCCAACCATCCTCACCAAATTATTAGATATATTCCAACCACTGTCAATACTATAATCAATAAATTATCTTCTAATAAAAAAATTGATGAAAATAAAATATTTTATATTGACGCCTTCAAAAAGTGGCCTTAAACAAAACGTTTACATGGAATCTTCAAAGATACTAAAATATTAGAACTACATTTACAAAATTTATATGTTTTAACCTTCCTTCCGCAGTTATATATATTTTAATAAAAAACAATTAACATTAGCTACTCCTGCAGAAATAAAATCTGTAATATTATAAATTCACACAGTAATTAAATATTAAATAAATTTTATAACAATAATCAACCTGATAGCACATCATCTTGTAATTAAAGAATCAAAAATAACTGCTCGTTTGGAGGTACATGCAAATACGAAAATGTCATATACCAAGTAACCATTTTCCCTAAAGAAAATGTAAAAAAATACAAAAGTATACATCTGGATCCGCTGGGAACAGGAAGAAAAGACAATATAATTACATTCTTTGTTTATCTAAAACACAAGACAACTATTTCTAAATAATTCTGTGAATTAAAAATACAAATTTCCACCACATCGATTATAGGTAAATATCAAACAGGGAAAGCCTTCAGAAATAGATGTAACATGAAGAAGAAATAATTCGAATAAATATATTTAAAAATACTAGTCAGTTATGAAACCAAAGGAATGAGATCATATTTAAAAGTCGTCATGAAAACAGATGTAACTTATCTCATGAATAGAATGTAATTATATCTTATTTCATTTTAAGTTTATTTGCAAACATTTTACTTTTTTATTAAGAGTAATGTACACTGTGATATATATATATATATATATATATATATATATATATATATATATATATATATATAATTTACAATATATGTATTTATATATAAATGTTTGTGTGTGTGTATGTATTTTTATATGTATATTTATGTAAGTTTATGCATATGCTAACCTAAAATGTGTATACTATGTGTTTGTATGAATGTTTGAATATGTATGTAAGCTATATAAATATATATATATGAAGATAAATCATATTGAGTTTTAGATATTCATTATTTGTATGACATATTGTGATACGTATATATATATATATATATATATATATATGTGTGTGTGTGTGTGTGTGTGTGTGTGTGTGTCTTTATGTTAATATATTTCTCACGACATTACTTAAGCAACGCCTGACGGTTTCCAATACACTGAAAATAGATTTTCCTCTATTTTACTGGATTACCTGTTGCCTTCTCCCGATATTCTTTTTTTCTTTTCATTTGTCTGTATAAATTTAAAATATTTTGTAAATTTAAGCATTTCCATTTTTATTTTTGGTGTGATGAGACATACTTGTTGAAATATAATATGATATAACTGTGTTTTCGGGATGTACTCAGAATTCCATCTCTCTCTCTCTCTCTCTCTCTCTCTCTCTCTCTCTCTGTATATATATATATATATATATATATATATATATATATTACAAAACTTTATCGCTGCGACACTTTCTGTAACTGTTAATAATACATAATAAAACATATTTCGACCTGTATTACATTACTTTTCGTCTTTGAAGGTACCTGAATTTACCTGAAAATACAAAATAATATGATTATGATTAGAATAATTAATGCTTTATTAAATCTGCTAACGAAGTGAATTCGAAATTAATTACATATACTTTACTGATTTTTCCTTTGTATGATTACTTTTTGTAATATTAATTATACTATACTGTACCATCTGATATATATATATATATATATATATATATATATATATATATATATATATATATATATATAATTTAAAAGAAAAAGCAGATCATTTTAAGGTTACATTCGTTATAATTTATTTCACCAGAGTTTTATTTTACTCTGGATCTTGAGTAAGAGGTCGGTAAGTTTTAGACATTGACCTTTTTCATCGGTCAACTCACCGGAAATGATCTGAGAAAAAAGGAGAAAAGTAAAAAAGAAAAATGAAAAAAGCGAAAATGGGGAAGTAAAGAGATAATAACAAGAGATTGACATAGCTTTTTGAAGGGAGCAGAAGGGTGGTATATCTTGATTTTTTTTTTTTTTTGATAATTTAGAAAAACACAGATTTTAACGTTTGATTGCAATTTAAATGTTTAAATATTCCACAAATAAACTAATTTTAATGCTTGATATCAATTTAAATATTTAACTTCTCCACAAATAAATTAGGGATTTAATATAATCTGAATATTATATTAATAAACAAATATAAAAATAAAAATTTACTAAAAGTAATAATTTAATATTGTGAATATTGTAAATGAGGTTAAGGTGAAAGTCTTGATTAGTCTAATTCATCAAATTAATCGGAATATATATATATATATATATATATATATATATATATATATATATATATATATATATGTGTGTGTTTTGTGTGTGTGTGTTGTGTGTGTGTGTGTGTGTAATTTAGCAAAGCAAGGCGGGAGTGACAGTGCTACTGGCTCTCCTGCCTTGCGTGACAATAAGAGTAAAAGTAAAGACGGATGAAGGGGTAAGGGATAAAGATGAGGACGGTGATCAAGCTGATGGAGTACAAGAGGCCGTTATATAGGACTGTTTCGACAGTAAAAGGTGGGTTCGAGATATAAAACTAGTAACACGCTTGAATTCATGCAGTTGCGATACCAATGTAAGCAGCTCTTCAGAGCATTTGCCATGAAAATATTTGTGGAGAAAGGCAGAGGGCAACCAAATAAAATCTATGAAAATGTGACTGTAGCCGAGATGCCAGGTCAGGTCCTATCACATTGCATAACCTTCTTTGGATTTTTTCGAAATGAACAATGGGGATACCAAACCATATATGGCAAGAGTTTTCAATGCAAAGACGAATGGCAGAAATGCAGATTTGAAGGATGTTCTCAGAAAAGAAAAACCTTCTGGCACGACACACAGAACCAACTTTCCTTTATATAGATGAAGGTACTGATTCAATATATTTGTTCCACTGCAGGTTTGTGGAAAACTTGTTACCAAGAAGGCGGAGAGAGCGCTCTCGTGAAATTGAGGAGGTTGATTGTAGGCATGGAGGTTCCTATATGGTGGGTAAATGAGGGCAGTTTTGTTTTGGAGGCATTAAAGTTTACAAGCCATTTTCTTCCTCAATCAGCCACAAATTGGATGTCCATTGCAAGATCTGCGGCCATGTTAACTTTGTCAAAACTACCGGATTTACTATAAGAGACAGGAGTAAATAGCAGTGTCGCCTGCGTTGATGCCTACTTGAAAGGAACTAGAGGAGAACCCGTTAAGAACGAACTTCTTTTCATGGTTTGACAATAATAGTCTTGTAATACCGTATCCGTAATGTTTACAAAGAAAGTCGGCATGCAAACTCTATCAAATGCCTTTGATATATCGAGCTTCGCCGTTATTATAAAGAGTTTTATTTACATTATTCGGACTATTGTCCTCATCTTTGTCGCCATATTTATTACAACAATTCGGCCGTTGTACGCTCCGGACTTCTTCAGGTGGTTGGAATGTCGAACTGAACCTTTTATTTCGCTCACTGGGGTAGACTGTTCTAGTTCCACGTGTCATGTTTAATGGATGTCAATCATCACTTATCTCCTGTTAATTTCCCTCTGAAAGTTCTCCACTGCCTTAACCGGGTATTGAACTTACACTTTTTGGGTCCTGTCACTGAATCTATCTAACGCCTTTATCCACTGGGCCACGTGTCCTTGACCAAAAGAGTGTGAGTTCAATATCCGGTTAAGGCAGTGGAGAACATTCAGAGAGAAATTAGCAGGAGATCACTGATAACTTGCGTCAATGATTGACTGATTGGAATGCTACGGGTTTTGATGCCAGTGAGGTCAGTTACAGAGTGTTTAAGCCATATGGTGGGGGGTGCGATAAAGTCACCGAACACCAATATGTAGGACATCGGATGTAAAGAGCTGGACCTGTCTATATTATCGGAAATGGTATCGAGTGCACTACTCTTGAGAGGAATTTGTACGAGAGAGAATTTAGTGATAGCTGACAGAATTGAGGTGAGATAGACCGAGATACATATACAAATGTTCAGGAGATTCCAAAGAGTTCGCTAACCAGAAGGGGTTATCACCGGCATAAACGAACAGGCCATGCATGTGAATTTTAGAGCCTTTTCTATGGAGAGATATGTGGCCGGGAATCGAGAAGTCTTAGGAGAGGATTGACGAGTTAATATTAATCTCGCAGAGAGCTAGTTTATCTGGAGACTTTTCCAAGTGGAACGATTCCACACTGAAGAATTTGGTACGAATGCCACGGATGTTGGAGAAGGAAATGTTAAATGTTTTACGTGATTTTTCTCAGCTGATTCACGTTTATATTTATGATTATTTATGGTCTTGTTGAGTTATGTTAGTAAGGAAAAGGCCTAAAGTAATAGTAGAAGGAAATCGTATGTGAGAACAAAGCAAGTGCCCTAGACTGCAACATATTGTTGCCTCAGTGTTGCCGACCGGAGTGGTTGCAGGGACACCCTTACATGCGCGACATGGCATTGAAAGAATCCCGATATTAGGCAATTGCTGATCAGAGAAGCCTCTCAAGCCGCTACGCAAGAGTTCAGGCTCCTAACTGCCAGTTGGCAACAGCAACAAGAACACTGTCAACGTTGTAGCCTCAGTATGAAGAGATGTTGCCATGAACCACACAAATCATATGAGATCCAAGACAGCACCATTACAGAAGCCAGAGTAGTGGAAAGAATACGAGAACACTTTCCTAAAAAGGAATCAAGGGATTTGCCTCTACTCTTGATCAAGAGGAGATGGAGTAGTAGTCACCGGGGGTTAGGAAAGCCTATATAATTCTATTTTGAAAAAACAAAAAAAAAAAAAAAAAAAAAAAAAAAAAAAAACAAAACAAACAACAAAGAAGAAGACAATGAATAAGACGAACACTTCAAGTCAGTAAAGTTTGAATAAAAGTATTAACACCGAGTAAAAAAAAAAAAAAAAAAAAGTTAAATAATATAATTAAGAATTATATATATATATATATATATATATATATATATATATATATATATATATATATATAAGTGTGTCCATAAATTTCGTGTGCACTTTAAAATTTTAGAACTTTATTTGTATTTTCGAGAGAATTAATCTGTAAAAAATGTTATAAAGTTTAATGAAGCTAGTGTTAAGTATAGCTAAAATAACTAATGTGATTTAAGGCATTACTGTAAATCAATTGGCAAATGTTTTCCGTGAAATGGAAAATCGTTTTACTCTGTGTATTGCTAATGATGGAGGACATGTGAAAACTTATATAACATTTCAATAACACCTTACAAAATTATAGATTGACTTCTTTCTAATGCTTTTTACAAGTTATTTCTATCGCAAATACAAACAAAGTCATAAAATTTGTAAAGTTCACACGTAAATTTTGTGGACACCATATAGATATACTAGCAGTAGAGCCCGGCGTTGCCCGGTGATATAACAGTAAGAGATAGATCAAGTATCCATCATCATAAAGACTGAAAAATAAAATTGACAAAGATTATTGTTTAAGGTTGACGGACACGCATGTCTTAATTAGTATTTTTTTTATTTTTTTTATTTTTTACGAATTGGTCAAACCCAAACTCAAACAAAAACATTGTTTTCAATCGTTATGAGTCTACTGATTGAATAGAAATTTATAATAAATAATTGTCTTCGAAATGGAATTTTTAAAGCATTCTGAATGTTAAAAATAAAGAAAAAAGTGTGCAAGAGAATAAGAAACACTACCTGCCAAAAAAAAAGTGAAGTTTTGTTTTATCGGCTGAAAAATATAGGAAATCCGCTCCCCATATTTAAAGTAACCCACACACACACAAACAACCCGATGTGAGTTGTCCCCCTTCCATTTTCACGATGTCTCTTAATCGTGTTTTTCAAATTGATTTTGTGCAAAACAATTATATTTTCCCATTTTTGGCGCTGTTAGAACCACCACAAGGTAATTTTATGTAGTCCTGTGAAGTTTTGTTGAAATCGGTTGAAAAATGTAGAAATCCGATCCAATATATAAACGTTACAGACACATACACACACACAATCTGCGTTTTATAATAAGTAAGATATATATATATATATATATATATATATATATATATATATATATATATATATATATATATATATATGGTAAGAAAAGAAAAATACATTATTACTTTGCCGCTAACACTCGTGTTGTTTTCTATGCCAGGCCTGTCCCTCCGTCTATACGTAAGGATGTTTTCCCACCACACCATAACAGTTCATTTATTTATTCCTTTAAATGTAGTTGTGGTTCGCACTACATAGGAAGATGTTAGAATAAAACAACTCATGCCAGCGAAAAACCAAAACCGGAAGTGAACTTCCTCGGACATGTTGACCAATACATACGGGTCTTCCATTGCAGAACACCTTATAAATAGCCATAATTGTGCTGTTAGTTTTAGTGAGGACGCTTTTACCATCCTTAGCAAGTCCCACTCTAATTACCACCTAAAAGTGTTGGAGGCCATCTATATTCTATCATTAAAGCCTTCTCTTTGTAAACAGAAGGACTTTATATTAGGCCTCCAACTAATTACCGTTTCAATTTTTTTCTTCTTCCAATCAATAAACGAAAGAGCCGAATTTCCCTGACGATCCGTTTAGGTGAAACCTAGGTAGGTTTGTTTGGCTCACTAGGTGTATCCAGCTCTGCTCTACGGTTGTATTGAGCTCTTTTGTTAGTTAATTGTTTACTCGTATCGGAGTTTTTTCTTTGGGCTTCAAACCTGCATCTGTACGATTTTTTTCGACAGACTTTCATGTTTGTAGCTCTTTCTTTTTTAAAACCTTTTTTTCCCTCGAGATTGATTTGATTATTGGCAAATCAGAAATTCGAGGGTTTTTCGAAAACGAGTATAGATATAGATATATATATATATATATATATATATATATATATATATATATATATATATATATATATATACGAGTATAGATATCTATATTTGTATATATATATATATATATATATATATATATATATATATCTTGTAAATTTTAAATGTATGAAGCATTTTTCTATCTGTTCGTTTTCGGAATGTTTTTCTCTCTTTCGTTTAATCTCTTGTGCTCATCAAAATACAGAATTTATCAAAATTAAAAATTAGTAAAAAAAAAATAAGAATAATACTTCAACTAATAAGATGAGATCTGTAAGCCCCCAAAGTCCAACCCTTACCTCACAGTCGGTGGCGGGGGGTGTAAACGGTAGTGTCAGAGCTATGCCGCCCGGAACTTCGTTCCTGGTAGGGCCACCCAAGTCGGACAGGTCTGACACACACGCCGGCTAACAAGGGCTCTGGTGAAAATCCAAGGAGCGTCTGCATCGGTAACCGGCGGCTTCTGGTCGTTCCTGTCTCTGCGTCTGTGGGAATCCCGCGGCAAGCAAGAACGTTATTCGAGTAGGCCTGGGTACCCTACTTCTGTAATTTATCCCAAGAATCTTCTTCTCATAACAGGAAGAAGCCGGCTCAATCCGCCCAGGGTGAATGCCGCATCAGTACAGTACAGTATGAGTTCTGAAGGCATAATGACAATTCTTACTTAATTCAAATAAGATCTAATAGAAATTTGAAATACTCCAATTAGTTAAAAATTGATAGTTCCTTACAATGATCGTAATCACGAGATCATTATTTGAAAAAAAATATAATCAAATCCTGCCATAAACAAAATAAGAAAATCAATGTCATCATTAAGTGCGAACTCTTGATATATGAAATTTAATTCAGAGAATATTTTAAATTTTATTGTGTATCTCTAGATACAATTTAACATTTACTCGAGGTGTAATGTGGAGTAATTGATAGCGGCTTGGATTGAGGAGAGCTGTGTTTGAATTCAAGTCAAGTTCAATACATTCATTTACTTGCTCATAACCTTGGGGAAATATATAAATCCATCTCTTTCATGGTTAAATAGCTGGAATCTTTGAGCACTAGACTGGTTTTCTGAGGAGAAATTCTGAATTCAAACCAGCCTAGAGACTTACCCCAGTTAAATAACAAGATACTGGGATCTATAACCTTGTTTAGAGAAATAAATGTCAAACTAACTAAAATAAATCTTCTGCCTAGCCAGTTATAAATCGAAAGGGACATGATCGCCCAAGCGTTTATCACGTATGGCACTTAAGTGACTGGTCTCACTCCATATATATATATATATATATATATATATATATATATATATGCGTGTGTGCGTGTGTGTGTCTTTGTAACTCCAAATATATTTGGGACGAAGTTATATTTGTTTTTATTCTCCTTCAGTCTTTGTCAGTTTTCACATAACTTAAGCTTAGTCTCATGTGTTTCTACATGGGGAATATACTATAATTTTTTTCTTTTTTCATGCTTGCTGCGTAAATCGTGGAAAAACTTTTAAAATAACTATGAGTTACTGGTAGCAGCCACCATAGACTTGTATTTTTTAGCGTATAAAATACATTATATCTTTAAAAGGATCTTAGTGTTGGTTTAACAATTCAGTGTGTTCTGTGGTATTATATACCATACGTCTACTTGGATTTAGTTAAAAGGTGACCAATTTTCTTCGCTACCGAAAATGTCAACTTGTTTTCTGGCATATATTCTGAATAATGGAAAATCTCTGTACTGCTATTTTCCTTTGTTTCGCGTAATGGTGGCTGCAATAATGTTAAATAAACTAGAGAAGCGGTACTTGCAGTGTAAAGTTAAAATAAGTTTGTGTACTGTGGATCAGTATCATGTGATATTGACATTGCAATTGATTCGATGTTGTTATTTCTTAATATCACACTAAAAACATATTGCTCATTAAGGAATATGACAACTTGGAAGTGAGAGAATTTTGTGGGTAAAAGTGTCCCAAAAATCAAGTTTAATGTTGGATAAACTGTGTAGGAGGAGACTAGATGCATGTAAATGGATCTTCGTATTGAATGTTCTTGAGCAAACTAATATAGGCAAGTTTTTTTTTTATATTATTCGGACCATTGTCCTCATTTTTCTCGTTATATTTATTACAAAGTTTCGGCCGTTATACGCCCCAACCTTCTTCAGGTGGTTGGAATGTCGAACTGAACCCTGTATTTCGCTCAATGGGCTAGACTGTTCTAGTTCCTCGTGCCATGTCTAATGGATGTAAGTTATCAGTTATCTCCTGTTAATTCCTCTCTCCAAGTTCACCGCCTTAACCAGGAATTGAACTCACAATCATTGGTTCCTGCTACCTGTATCTGATAACTGACATACATTAGACATGGCACGTGGAACTAGAATGGCCTGACCTAGTTTGCGAAATAAAGGGTTCAGTTCGACATTCCAAACACCTGAAGAAGGCTGGGGCGTAGAAAGGCCGAAACGTTGCAATAAATATGGCACCAAGGATGAGAACAATAGTCCGAATAATGTAAATATTGTACATAATACCTCATCTCAGAAATATAGAAAAATGCTGAAGGCAATTTTTTTATTTAGAGATACACAAGAAGTTTTCATATCGAAACTATAGACTAGATCGGTTATGAGGATGGTTCTGATATAATGTGGCACATTTAATATACTTATAAAATAAAAAAAACACATAAAATACTCGCAACATATAAGAAATGAAGTGTGTCACGAAAGTAAAATCTAATCTGTAATCTTCAATGCTCAACAAGGTCTATTTTCAATTGTATTTCTCTTCTAATTCCGCTGAATTTTAACTGTTCTAGATAATTATAAGTTATTTCTGAAAATTACGTACACTTGTCTATTCTTTACTACTGAAGAATGATATTTCTCCATTAATAGCCTTCTCTACTGAGTCCTCACTTTTCCTCATCATCCTTCATATTTTCACCATTATCGGAAGAATTCGATTCTTCCGTTATTTCTTCACAATCCAAATCATTTTGAAGCGATTATACCATTACCATTAGCGTCTTCATTTATCAATTCTTTTAAGTCATCCATGGTGAGGGTTATCAGTGGATCATCTTAAAGCGTAATTTATAGTGTTTCGTTCAGTTTCTGCAATCCGTGTTTGTTACTTTGCAAATTCAATGAATTAGGATCTTCATCAAGATTTTCAATAATCTCTCAATTCTGATGTGACGTGAACGAATTTATTTTCTTTTTTTCTTCCATCTGAAGTTACTTCTGTGCGAGACATTATGCTTTCAGAAATTTTAAATTACTAACAATCACCTGCAAAGAAAAGAAGCATATTCCTACAACATCTGAATCGTAACACTAATTTCGCATATCAGGACGTTCATATAGAAGGATTTTCGGATTTGATATTCTACTGTATTTGCTAAATCGTGGTCATTCGTCAAATGTGCCACCATATACCATGATGAAATTACATTATGTGAACGTTATGTCTTGGGTGTTACCTAATTACATTCCAGTTACATCGAAATTTGTGTGTCACACACGTAAGTCAATAACACAATTTGAAAAATTATTAAACGTTCAGCCCTGGAAGAAATTACTGCTGGATATTAATGCTTTAATTCTTTTCTTATTCATTAATGCTTTAATTCTTTTCTTATTCTATTTTCAATAGTTTTATTTATATATATATATATATATATATATATATATATATATATATATGACTGAAAACTGAAGCCAACACTCAGAGTTGCCTCTGAGTATTGACTTTAATGTTCACTTTTATATTTATGTTTATATACGCTCTATCTCTGATATTGAGCACTTTACCCATAAATATAGCACACCATGAAACTATATTTCTTTATTATATATATATATATATATATATATATATATATATATATATATATATTAGGCTATGACAGTCCAATGAGCAGTGAAAAAACTTGAAAATGAAATAGTACGGGAATATATATGAACTTTATATCAATCCTTCATCATCTTCTGATCTTTTGATATGATTAATTAATGATGAACATGTCATTTTCGTTTATGAACGATTTCATCACGATACTTAATTATACCGACTTATTGCTCAAGGTAGAGTTTAATAGTATTAGAAAAACGACGGAGTATTCCAGTAATATATCTTTAATCATTTCTAAGTTACAACAACTCAAAACCTAATCTAACAATTAGACAATTTTGCTGTTACACGATTTAGACAAGTAACAGATCGAGAATGTTAAATGGAAAAAGACAATTGAAGATCGTGCCTAAGTTAATTATTCTTTAAAACTGACGGTCTATCAGTTGGATGTAATGAATGGAAACATAGATTAAGTAGTATGGCGGTTGTTTGAAAGCAAAGAAGATTCAGAAAGTAAGAACGAAATGGTTGCATCTCCAAATACATAAGGTGAAGCATAAAATGCGTCATATAAAATTATGAATATTTTTAAAAAATGTAGTAGATATATTTAAAGGAAATATATTTCTTATAGTTATATATATTGAAACAAAATATAGTGTAAATGTGTAGAATAATAAAACAATGAAAAGAAAATAACAACACAAAATTTACAAGGAAAAATGAAATGTTACAAGAAGAAAATAGTGATTAACAAAGACATGTCTTAAATGAAAAATGAGAGAAAATAAATATTAGATGAAAAGTGATTAAGTGAATATGATCGTAAAAAGAAGAGAACATTTCGCAAACAAAGAATTCAATAAAGTAAGGGTGAAAGTTTAACAGATTCTGTACAATATTAGAAGGAAAGAAACATTTGCTCTTCTAGCAAGCATGATGAAAAGAAAATGAAATGGCGATTGGGATATGGCAACCAGTTAAAAAGGGCGGTAGCAAATGATACATAAATCAAGAAGTTGGGAAATAAAAAAGAACTGGCGGCTGGGAAATAGCCATGATGAACAAAAATGAAAAACACGTAACATTATCAACAAATGTCTTCGGTTCTACAACTCGGCAAAGCTTTGTGACAAATATGAAATTTTTCTTTGACATTTCAGCGCACTTCCTGAGATATCGCTCTTGCTGTAACCAACAAAACAAGGATTAGTGAAGAGTTAAACCTCGAATGCAGCACATCCTTTTCAGCTTTTGCTAAAAGAAAAGTCAGTTTCAATAGCTATGTAGAGATCAAAAGATGCCTTGAAACCACTTCCTGCATGGCGATGGAACTTCGCTTTTGAAGCCGATTCTCAGGTTCCTGAAACAAGACGTTTGATCCCTTTGTTAAAAGGGATTTTTCTTCTTGATTCACATATTACTTAGAATTTTAACCTCCTTCTCGAATCAAATATTAGGAGAAGGAAAAATAATCATAGCTTAAGAGAGTCAAAAGAAATATGAGGCATGCTGAAAAGTCGACAGCTGGCCAAGAAATCCTTCCAGAAATGATATGATATTTGGCCAGTTTCAGCACTCTCACGAGTTACAATTATCTGTGCAAACGTCTAGCAATCCACATAAACTCACGCAAGCACACTTCCACGCACTCACTCACACACACGCACGCAAAAAACACACAGAGACACAGACACAGACACACACACACACACACACACACACACACACACACACACACACACACACACATTACATATATATATATATATATATATATATATATATATATATATATATATATATATATTCAAATAATAAGAAACAACAGTAAGATTTATAATTCGGTGTTCTTAGTAATTATTTTTATTTTTAAAATCTAGAGGAGTCTTCCTAACATCGCTTGTCAATGAAACGAACCTGTGGATTTTAAGTTTAATTTTTATTAAAATCTCTGCATTTAAGTTTAATATTTATAATTAAATTAAAAAATTTTGTTTCAGTTTTGAAACTTACAAATTTCTGTGGAGATGGAATCATCTTTTTAAAAAAGGAAAAATTATAAAAGGTACAAGCAGCTCAGTTCCTAAGAACTGACAGCCCAGACACCAACACATAGGATTTAATTATAGTGGTGATGGCTTTGTGCAGAGTCAACAACACCTTTTGAAGGGCCGAATACAGAGACCCAGCGCACTAAGTGCCACAAGGTCTCCAAACAACCCTTCGGAGATTTTGTATTCACAGATAAACTTCTCCTAGACTAGTTGCCATCCAAGTCTATATGACCCAGTCGATCCAGCTATTTGCCCATAGCTGGAGAGAGAAGAAGACGATTCATAATTTTACCCTAGGTATTAGCACGAATTAGTGAATGAATTCGACTGGAATTCGAACTCGGCTCTCCAATTCCTCAATCTGAGCCGCTGTCCACTCGTCCACCGTGCCCGTGCTTCTGTTTCTGTCTGTCTGTCTGTCTCTCTCTCTCTCTGCCCTCTCTCTCTCTCTCTCTCTCTCTCTCTCTCCATATATATATTTCAACATTTGGAAGTAAAGTCTGATGATCCAGAGCCCTTTAAAAGGGCTGTGGTGAAATAATTTATTACATGGAACCTTAGAGTGGTCTGTTTTTTTATTCAAAATATATATATATATATATATCGCATTGTTAAACATTTGAACTAAACAAATTTATCTACATATTACAATAGTGTTAATATGAATGTCGGTTTCTTTTTTTAAGACGTAAGGATGTACAAACGTTATGATTTGAAATTACGACTTTCAATGAAACAGAAGATAAATGATTCTCTCTTACCTACTTTGTTTCTTATTTTACTCATTGAAATCAAGTAGCTTCTCTGATATGTACTTAGATTTACCACGCGAAAAAAAACTGAATTGTGTATTATCTATGAAGTATTGGCATTGTGTAATGGTCGTTAAAGAAGTGTCAAGTAGAATTATAATAAGGCAAAATAGAAATCGGATTTGCAACGGTCGTAAACATCTGCAATTCATCTCATCGCTAAGGACATGTGGTTAATAAAGAGCTAGAAATCAATGACATAGAATCCAGATGAGGCTTTTTTAAAATTATTAATATATAACATTTTAATTCATGGGTTGGAAAATTACCCAGAATATCTGATTCTTTTAACGGAGTGGAAAAAGCATAGCTGATATTGAAATAAAATTTTTAAAAATTCCTAAAAATAATATGATAAAAATTTGTTTGTAAACTTCAACATAACCTCTTTGAAAAGTCTGCCAAACGCAAACTTGCAATTAATATAAGTATAATATTTTTCAATGATAAATATGAACATGTACGAGTATAGATATATATATATATATATATATATATATATATATATATACTCGACTCTCCCGTCGAATTCGACGTTTGAGGGTCAAGCAGATCAGTTCCTAGGAAACCGCCAGCCCGACAACACCACATGAGATTTGATTATAGTGGTGAAGGTTTCGTGCAGGACCATCCACACTTTTTGAAGGGCCGAATACAGAGGCCTGGTGCACTACATGACACAAGGTCCCCAAACAACGATCCGTAGGTTTGAAATTCAGAGTTGTCCTTCTCCTAGACCAGTTGCCATCCTAGGCTATAGAACCCAGTCTGTCCTACTATTTACCCAT
Source organism: Acanthosepion pharaonis (assembly GCA_903632075.3). Classification (NCBI taxonomy): domain Eukaryota; kingdom Metazoa; phylum Mollusca; class Cephalopoda; order Sepiida; family Sepiidae; genus Acanthosepion; species Acanthosepion pharaonis. The sequence goes on from CAHIKZ030004686.1 coordinate 692,497, forward strand.
AGCCCTTTCACAGGGGTATTAGAAAGTATTAGTGAATGTAATTGATTCTACTGGAATAAGAAGACGGCTCTCCGATTCTTCAATCGAAACCTCTATCGATTACTCCAGCGTGCCTCTTTATATATATATATATATATATATATATATATATATATATATATATATATATATATATAAAGAAAGAAAGAACAGTAGTAAGATATATAACCCGGTGTTCTTATAGATATTTTTATTTTTACAAAATAGTGCTCAATATAAATTTACAGAGCAGTAATATTATAAACTAACTGATTTAAAATATGTTTTTTCGCTTTTTTTTGAAACATGGCTAGAAATGTGTAGCGAAAAAACATATTTTAAATCAATTAATTTTTTAATATATATATATATATATATATATATATATATATATATATATATATATATATATAATCCTTTCCTTTTTTATATATATATAATTCCTTCATGTTTGAAAAAGATGTATCTGATGAGTTTATGTCTTCTTCAAGATGATATTTGGTTACATCAATTATATATATGTCGGTGCCATGTATCTTACGATCTTTGGGTGACATGTCCAAACGTCAGTTTTGTCTTCACATGAAAAAATAATATACCCACCTCAACCGTCTGGCTTTATTTATCTATTTTTGCGATATCTGAATTTTAATGGGTTAATCTATACATAGCTACAAGTATATTTTATATTTTGACCTTATCCCCCCACTTTAGCTTACAGAAACAAGTAAGGATTTCTGTTTAATTTTTCTTAATAAACATTTTTATCTAGCATCGCCTGAAGAAGAACAGTGTTGAAACATGAAACATTTTGTGTAGCGATGTAAAATGTTTTTTATTATTATCTATTATAATAAAATATTATAATATTTTACCCTACTTTGTATTAAGCACTTCAAAAAAAATACTACGAACTGTCGATTTTTACTCCATTTGTTTCTTCTCATATTTCTATATATAAATATGTATGAGTTCATACGGCGCGAAAAAGGTTTAAATCTGTGAAAGAGAGATCTGAATATACCTGTCTCTTTGTGGACATTGAGGCTTTGCCGTGACAAAGTCAAGTAGAAGCAAATATTTAGCGTAATCCGCTTATTTGCATCAGCCATTCATGTGAAAATCGTTTAGTCACAAACGTCAACCAGATATAAATCGTTCAGACGACACAATTCATATTCTAGAAAGGTTTAAAATAAGTCAGACAATAAACCATAAGTAAACCGCTTTCATATTTACGACACATATACAGCGAGAAATTATCAGCTCTGTTCTCTATATTTTACAAGCATTGAAATGTATTGAATTTGAGGTTAGAAATGCGTATGTCAAATGATTTTGATTCTCTTGGAAACTCGCTTACACAGCGAGCTATATATTTTTAAATCCTGAAATGAAGGATAAAAACACAAAACAACAAGTACTGATTTAAACATAAATAGACTAATCTAAAATAGTTGGTTTACTTTGTACAATAGGCACGGTGATCATGATTAAGTTATCTCATTTCTTTCCTTTTAAATATAATTTCAGTAATCCATAATGTTTTAATACATGTTATAAAAGCTAACTGAGCTTACAGTTTGATATATAACTCAATTATAAATTATACATAAATACATAAATTTACATTATTATTCGGACTATTTCGCCATATTGATTACATCATTTAGGCCGTTGTACGCTCCGGCCTTCTGCAGGTATTTGGAATGTAGACCTGAACAGATACGGAATACATAAACTCGAATAAATATACTCATAAAATGTATTTTCTTTTTAATATAAAACATTTATATCATTTCAATTTTGGTGTTTTTCTTCATATATTCCTATCAATTAAGCACAGCAGTTTAAGAATTTTCTTTTTTCTTTTATTTTTTTACAATTTTACAATATAAAAATATCATCCTCGAGCGTATATCTTTTAGCTTCCATAGATGTAACAATTTCCTATGAATTTTCTTAGCTTATTAGAACCCTTAAAAATGTAATAACATTTAATAATTATTACTTTCGTTATCTTGAGTGCTTAATCAATATTTACAATTATATATCAATAGATCAAAGTCTTTAACGCACGGTTTGAGCCAAGTTCGAATTCGTTTGCATTGTGTTCATTTCCATCTAATGCACTTGAGCAAGGTATGAATCCATCTCTTCTCTCCCTAGCTATGAGTATACAGCAGGATATACAGGGTTCTGTAGCTTTGTGTGCTAACCGGTCTGCGAGAAGGAAAACTCGAAAATCCGGAGGGAGATCGACTAGTTCAATGTCACACTGTCTTTTGAATCTTCAAATCTGGGGCCAACATTTTTCCTACAGATGAAACAACCTTGGCCTTCTTTGGAGCAGGTGAGAAGGGATATTATTATTCTATTGATTGTTCCTTTGTCTGTGGCTCAAAGTGATGCATCCAGAACTCATCCTAGGTTAATAAATCTACATGCAAACCAGCTACGTCTGCCTCAAACAATGTCCCATTTTC
>CAHIKZ030004686.1:697500-727500 GCA_903632075.3 Acanthosepion pharaonis
AATTAATCAAAATATGTTCAAACGTATTCCGCTTCTAAGTTGTAAATTTGAAATTCAAGTTCAGTAAATAATAAGTCATTATAAAAGCCTGTTCGTGTGGCTCAATTAGCACCTCTTTGAGTGAGAACGTTATTAGTTCAACCAACATTTACTGTACGAGCATCACAATACTCAAGTTAAAATCGCAATCCATGCATCGTAAATCCATTCCTACTTGAATGCGTTCAATTTTGCAACTTTTAGGAGGATAATAAAGAAAGTAAACTTTTACCTGATATAATGTACAATATGTAAAATGATTTCCACAGAATTGACATTAGCATAGAAATTCCATATTCGAAATAAATGGGTTTTACCAAGTGATTACATTTATATGATGCCCACCATGGAATCGAATGATATATATCTGTATAATGTATACGGCCGTCAGGAAAAATACTTGTTTATGCAAACAAATTGTTCAACCAGTTCTTCACAAAGAATTCTCACCATACAATACACATTTTAACGATGAGATATAAATTTCAGCTTAATTACTTCATCGAATCAATCGATACTTTGTGGATCCGACTGACAAGGGGATGCTTCCTCGATCACACTACAATCTTCACCTGTTCAAGTGTAGTCTTACTGTTTAACACTTTAACTCTAGTGCTTCTTGATCCTCTCACAGGGTGGATATTATTTTTAAAATGTGGTATTAACCAGGTTAACACAATTATATGATGAACACTAAGACCCCGAAATAAATATTTTCATCAGTATTTGTATAAAGAATACTGGTGGTAGGAAAAACTGGTTTATATAAAAGTGAAAGAGAGTACTTACAAATGTGGAGCTAATATTCTAAAATACGAATAATTATCCCAAAATTACTTTGAGCTATTTTTAATATACAAAGATTTGCTATCGAAATATAGTGAAATAATTGATCATGTACTGATTAGATTATATCGAAAAGTTTCTGAAACAGCTGCTTATTATTTTAGCATAGTATATTTTTATCACGAATTTCGATAGATTGATTTATATTCGGATTTAAAATGCGAATATCGAAAGTCGAACAACGGGTGAAATATATTGGTCTTTTTCATGATGTATTACTTATTCCAACAACATGGAAAGGAGGATTTAAAAAAAAAACATTTCAGTTATCAATGAATTATGTCGTTAACTGATAACAACTATTTATGCGACCAAATTTTATGATTTAACAAGATTCGATATCTCCATTGACTATTTTTAATTACAATATTCCTAGTATTAATATGTACAATGCTTTCTTTTAATATCATCTTCCTTCAGTATGTAGTCATAGTCTTTTACTAATAATCTTGTTTTAATATTTGTAAATCATTATGTTTTTATGGGAAAGATGAACAAGAGTTTTCCTGTTGCATTCTATACAGTTTAGATTTCATTGTATAACTTTCTTCCCCCTCAAAACTAAAGTTTTCAGCTGACATTATATTGAAAATATATACGGTATCACTTGCTAAGTTTGCAGCTAAGAAATTTGTTGCATTAATTCGTGCGTGACAATTTTTCACGTCAGAGTTTGTCTGTTTTATTTATAAGTCTACCATTCGTCGTTGCATTGAATATTGTTGCTACATTTGGTCTCCTGCTCTGTATTTAATGTTTCTTGATATAATCCGGAGAATAATATGCAATGTTATTAGTCCTATCTCGGCTTCAGTCATTTTTCGACCGCCTTAACTTTGATTCCTCGTTCTTTTATTTATACATACTTTCATGGTAATTGTTCGGATGAACTTTCAGCTATGTTACCTAGACTTTATGCATTTAAGCGCTGTACTAGACTGGTGGAAATATCTCATTATTTCACTGTTAAATTAGTTAAAGTTAACCGTAGGTTCTATGCTAAAACTTTATTTTATCGCATATCTTGTATCTGGTAATTCCCAGTAAATATTTATCTTCAAATAATGAAAAGCCAATAGTTATCATTTGTTTACTTAATTCTTGTTTTTTTTTTATTTTTTTTATTTTTTTTTTTTGTCCTCGGTCAAGAATAGTAGTTTTTCTTATATTCTCTAACACTCAGCAACCTCTTGTATCCTATTGGTTTTATTGCCTTGCTTGGAAAAAGAAAAAAAAAGAAACAAAGTGTACCGTTCTATTTCGCATACCTATTCGATAAAAGTTGATAGATGCGTTTTTCATGGCAATGAATGCAGTGTAAAAGCTGATTTCAGTTGCAAAGGTTATGTTCTTTATGGAATCATTTTATTAAATAAATTACACGATATAAGCCTGATTTTGGATATTTATGTTTTGTCCATACTGTACATATGTATCGTTATTTTTGTATCAGGATATATACGAGACAGAATCCATGTAATACTCAATGGGTAAGTTTAGAAAAATTCATCTAATTCATACTGCATGGAAATAAAAATTGCAAAATGCACAATGCATCGGCCTTTTAATCTGAAACTATATATTTGGATAATACTCAATGTATCTTCGTTTTCATTTGAAACAACATATTTTGATAATACACAATGTATCTTCCTTTTTATCTGAAACTATATATTTGTATAATACAAAATGTATCTTCCTTTTTACCTGAACCAATATATGTGGATAATACAAAATATATATTTTTTTATCTGAAACCATATATTTGGATAATATACAATATAGTTTCGGTTTTATCTGAAACTATATATTTGGATAATACAAAATGTATCTTCCTTTTCATCTGAAAATATATTTTGATAATACACAATGTATCTTCCTTTTTTCTGAAACTATATATTTAGATAATACACAATATATCTTCATTTTTTTCTGAATCTATATATTTGGTGAATACACAATATATCTTCCTTTTTATCTGAAACTGTATATTTGGATAATACAAAATGTATCTTCATTTTACCTGAACCTATATATGTAGATAATACAAAATATTCATTTTTTTCATCTGAAACTATATATTTGGATAATGCAAAATTCATCTTTTTTTTATCTGATACTATATATGTGGATAATACAAAATGTATCTTCCTTTTGTTCTTAAAATATACATGTGGATAATACACAATATATCTTCCTTCTTATCTGAAACTATATATTTTGATAATACACAATGTATTTTCCTTTTTATCTGAAAATATATATTTGGTTAATACAAAATATATCTTATTTTTATCTGCAAATTCATATTTGGATAATACAAAATGTATTTTCCTTTTTATCTTAAACTATATATGTTTATAATACACATTGTATCTTCCTTCTTATCTGAAACTATATATTTTGATAATACAAAATGTATCTTCCTTTTTACCTGAAATTATATACTTAGATAACACAAAATGTATCTTCCTAATGTATTAATTTAGTAGAATATATTAGTTTCAAATAAGAATCTGAAACTATATATTCTACTGAATTAATTAAATAAGAAATATAGATGAAAGATCGTGATTGTAGGTATCCGAAATGCATCCTACAATTAATTAACTATTATTTAGCAAAGCCAACGTGTAGCTTCTGGCTATTCGAGAATTGAAATCAAGATAATAATGAATATATACCGAGTTCTTTGTGACTTGTCTTCCAGGCTGGCTTCCAAATTGCACTAACGAGGCCCGGTCAAGGATACGTTCATTTCATATATTTGTGTGAATTGGCATTTACTGAGTAGGCTCGCATCGGAAGAAATTAAAGAAGTACACATTAAAGCAAAATTATGTCAGATTTACATTCATTTAAGAAGATGAATAATTAAATTTTTCCTCTTCAATTCTGAATATTTTTTTTTATGTGAAAGTTTAATTTTTTAATATATCCCGTTGCTTTACTCCATACATGCGGTATTTACATTATAAATCTTAGGGTTAAATCCTTACGTGGGGACTGGACGATTCTTCTTCCTCTGTGTATCGTGTTCTAAAGTGCGTAGTAGATCATTGTTCTCCACAATTTTATGTCATTTTTAGATCTCAATAAAGTTTCTTTTTTTTTGTTTTTGATTGTTAGTTCTCGTAAATCTAATTACGCCATTCATTTACTGAATCTCTTTAGCTAGATTATGCGGTTTCCCTGCTCTTTTGTCATCATTCTGTCATGTGTATATCAAATTTTCCCATTCATCTTTCCTCATTATGTACCGCAGAAATTCCAAGTGTCTCTTCCTGATGTTATTTAGCCATTTTCTTTTTATTGTATTTAAAACATCGTAGTTTTTCACATCTTCAGTCCATGCTATTTTCATGCTTCTCCTGTAGAACCACATTTTTGCTGCTTCAAATCTCATCTATATCTGTGAGGAGTTTTTTTCTATCATTCACTGCTATAAAAGAAGACTAATATAGCGTAATTGTTCATTTTTTTCTAACATTTTCTCCTGTTTCTTATTATTTGCTTAGATTTTTAGTGGCAACTTTTTCTCTACTAATTTCAGTGTGAACTCTTCGCATATATTTAGATTGCTGTGCTTGTTTGATAACTGTATCTTCAACATGTAACTTACATATTATGATGTGTTTTTTGTTATCTTCCATGTTTTCCGTATTCTTGTCATTGATGTTAATCATTTCTTCTTTCTTTCCTTTACTAACTTATGTTTTCTATCTGTGTTCTCTATCAACACTCTGCATTCTTCATACCATATGTTGTATGACTCTGACCACCAGTAATAAATCCTGGTAGGACATCTAATTTTCTCAGTGTCGTCTCATTGAATAGATTGAATAAGTCTGGTGAGAAGACGCATCCTTGTTTTACATTCTTATCTATTTTTATATATGTACTGAATCCATTTTCTATCCGATTTCGGGCTATTTGCTGCGAGTATCTGATCCGGATTATTCTAATATCCATTCTTAATAAGTTAAGGTTATCAAACACTTTTTCATAGTCTACCCTTTCTTCTTCAATTTGTATTGATCTATATAATATCATTCTGAATATATTTAAAAAATAATAGTTCACTCAGTTACAATGAAATATGTCTATTCATTCAGTTACGTGACATGCGTGATAAACGCTTAGGCACTCAGATTTTTTCCCCGCATAAGGTTGCCATCCAAGGCTATAGAATCTGGTCTGTCCTGCTATGGATATCTGGAGGGGGGCGAAGAGGAGGATTCATACCTTTCCCAAAGATATTGGCACGTAAGCGAATGTAATGGATTCGACTGGAATTCGAACTCGGCTCTACGAGTCCTCAATCCTAGCCGCTATCTATTACGCCACCGTGAATCTTATATTTATTGCATATATCAATTTTGATTATTGTTATTGTTGTACAATCGACAAAGTAATTGCTTTAATGTATTTAGCGACACCATTTATATATATGTATTTGATTTCATCAAATTCGAATCATATTTGTAGCAAGTTGTATATAAACACACCATTATCTATTGCCATGAATGTAAACCAGAAGAATATATTTCATTTTATTAAAATTGGGTGAATTCAACTATTTGTGATGAATGTTAAAAAGTTTTTCTATTTACAAAAAAAAAAAGTTATAACTTAAGCGAAAATGAGCAAGCAACCTTCTACAAAAGCTCTGTCAATGGATTAATAAACTCTTAACTGAGCGATACATTTTCAATCTTTTAATAATTTCTTTCAGGCCAATAGATTTAAAAATCATCTTATTTATTTTTTTAGAAATGTGCAGAATAAATTGGAAAGTTTTTGATTGAATGATACAATGCTCTCGATGCATATTTAAACTTAACCCTAGAATACGAACCATCAATTAAAGTTACAACACTATTAACCATACCTGATTTGAAAATATCAAAAAAAAATTAAATAGAAATGTTTATTTGAAATATTTTACATGCAGGCACTTCAAACTTTGTATTTGAGATAACAGGAATAGGAAGTGAAAAAATATTATTTAGGTAAGAAAATCAGGTATTGAAAATTATGAAAAATAGGAAAATTTGCGCTGGGTACTATATACACATGGTTAGTGTTCTAGGGTTAAATTTCAAATATCTATCAGGTATATTAGCATTCTCTATGAACTATTAATTTTAGTAATGAATTCAAAACTGATTTCACCCGACAAAGATTAACTTCTTTAAATGACTTTGAAAGAAAATAGAGTTTTGAAAGTTAGGAAATTGACATAAGCCTCAACAGAGATTCAATAAACTTTTCATTTTAATATGCCTATAGTCGGTGTGTGGGGAAAATAATTTTATACTTTCTAAATGTCTGTCCTATGGTCTCAGTAATACAACATGGGGTTTAGGTAGAACATTATAAAAAAATATTGCCTGTTTCTTTACTGTGTTCTGTGTACATAGGTAGCGCATATTGCATTTTGAAAAAATGCTAGACATTTGTACAATTTCAGCGTCAGTACATATCTAAACAATTTTCAATAAGGCTCGTCATATATATGGTATATTGACTTAGCCACAGAGTTGGCACTATTATTCAGCACGACAGTTTAACAAAACGATATTGATAACGATGAAAACTTCAGCGAATATTCATCACAATCGTAATATCTTCCTATCAACTTCAGTATCATCATTAAACATTTCGAAGCTATTATAAAGAAGACGGATGCCAGTCATCTTATTAGAAACAATACCTGAACGAAAAAATAGTGTGCTTTTCCCTACAAGAGATTTACTGCAGATTTTTTACCGGTCGTTGATCATAGTATCAGTGAAGGTCTTCATAAAAGATCTATAACGTGAGCTGTTCCCTTAGGTAATTTTATAGTTTTGAAAGATAGCAGTCTGCTACACAAACACCCCAGTTATTGAATTTCTGCAAAGTTATTCTCGATTCTCAAGTATTTCTTATCGGGTAAGTCCATGAAGGACTTTATTAATGGTCAGTCATCAGTAGACTATGATAACAATGCAGAAGTCTGCCAAGACACTCTCGTCCGTTCTACCATTTATCTGCTATATATTAACGATCCATCTAAGAACATTCTCAGATCACTAGTTAATATGTATGCAGATGATACCCGAGTTTAAGAGTGCGACTCTATAAATATGAATTACCAGAGTCTGACATATTTTTTCTTCTGACCCCGATGGGGCATGACATGGCTTGTCACATTTTGTACCTTCAAACAAAGCCAGAAACAATTCATTATCACAGAGCAGATTGAGCTAATGTCACTCATGATAAACGGCTGTATTCTCAATAAATCTCCATGCCTGGGACGTCTACTGGAACTCATGTTCACACGATACCTCAAGTGTAACTAGTATATACGCTCCATTACTAAAATGCTCGGCTATCTGTGCCGCCCTACAAAGTATTTGACTCTCTCTATCATGATCTATTTTATAAGAGTCAAATCAGACGAAAAATAGACTATTACTGCCACATCATGGCTTGGGTATACCAATCCTCACTTTCCAGTCTTGAGATATTTTGTAATTGTTTGTGTGTCATTGTGCGTTTTGAACTGGTTTTCACCATACAAACTCTATCCCAGAGACAAAACATTACAAACATTTCACTAATCAATCGATAATTTAATTTTGAGATGTTTCCCCGTCCTGCACTGTCACTGAGTCAAATCAATCGCATTCCCTTTATTACTTTGGTAAAGAGGAAGTTTAACATATTCTTCCCCGGAAATGTTGTTTTATCAAACAGAATATGGAAAGGATCCTACACCGATTACTAAAATCTTAACCTATCCGAGAATCAAGTCGTTATCTCTCCTACATATCCACATAACATACATGTCTTACTCTCTTCCTCTTTACAGTAAATTCCACTTTACAGTGAGTTGTTATTGGTCCTTGTATTAAGTTTAAAATAGTAGAAAATTAACTCATAAAATACAATAATTACTTCAGTCTATTGTGACTCCAGTTATTGTGCGAAATGCTGTTCGAAAACTCAATCTCTACTCTGAGACTCAGTAGGACAAAGTAACGTCCACTTTGCAAAGGCCTCTCAATCTGAGTAAAATGTATCTTCATGCATTACTTTGCAACTAGAAAACGTGCCAACTTCCTTATTTCACTTACATGATTTTTAATAATATGCACGAATCTCGATGATTTGGAAAAGAATTTAAACGTATCAAATATTGTGTTAATTAAGCAAAAAGTATCCTTTCTAGAATAATTTCTAAAATATTATGTAAAAAAAAAACAAATTAAAATCTCATGCGATTTAGAAATAGTCTCCTCTAAGAGAATAGATATTGGCATAACTTCCATTGGTTCCGCCTACAACACACTTAAAATGTGTGTCGCATACACTTCATCACAAAACTTAGAATTATAAGCATATTAATCATTGAGTTATTATGGCTTAATTCAAACTGCGTCGAAAATGTCATAGCGATTTTCAAAGCGTAGCTTGGATGTGGCACAAGGCCGAATGTAAGGGGTGCCCGGTGAGGATCGAACTCACTACTCATTCGTAACTGTTTTAGCTTGATAACCATTTCACCACCTCGAGGTACCCACCGAATAGGTTATATATAGAAAAGTAGGAATCGTTGTAAACATATTGTTGCCGGCATTCTGTCATTTATTTCTTATTTTGTCTGCGGTGAAAATTGAAAGCTTTGCAATGTTCTTCTTATCCATTGGGCGGACAGGGAATGATTGGTTGCGTGTTTCAGTTTTAGAACTGAACCGGACTAAAATGATGTTTAAGTTTTTTTTTTCTTATTGTTTCCGTATTAATCACTTTTTTTAATTAAGTCCCATTATAGAAATTGTATTTGATATAAAAAAAAAAAAAAAAAAAAACTTATATATCGTTTTCTATTATGCAAGTAGATATAAGCATGTTGCACGGGCAACATAATGTTCATCGGAACAAGAAATGAGATCAAAAATCAATAATGCCCATGAAAAAAGATAATAATATTTCTTCCTTCTACCATATATTATATAGCAAATTAGATTGAACTTCATTGCATGTGGGGTAGCCTAGATAGAAAGAGGGAACATTTAAATAGATATAAGTTTTTTTTACTTTACCTGACGCACCACTTACTTATTACAAAACGTGACAATAACATCAAAGATCAATAACAGTTTTGAGTCGAAAGAAATGTGGTTATACAGAAGAATGCTGAGCATGCTATACACTGCACATATTAACAATAACGAAGATTTAGAGAAAAATGGAAAAGGGGTACATCATTATCATAAAACGTCTCAGTTAAAATTTCTAAAGCAAATAATGGGGAAAGAGGACTAAGTCACTCAGAGAAGATACCGAACGTGACGAGGGGGGGCAGGTAAAAACAAAACATAATTTACCTAAAGTGATTGTGTAAATAGAGGGCGGAACAGAGAGTAAGGATAATATTAAAAAGTGAAAAGTTAACAACAGCGATAAAGGGCAGGAAATTATACAGAGTCATTATCTCCTGAATGAACATGTCGCATAGAAGAAGGCGTGGCCATTCAAGTCGATTTCAATATTAGGAACTCGTGCATCGTTTTCGACAGGAAAATCCAATATATATACATACATATATATGCGTAAGTATCCTCTTCCTTCCCATCATATTTCTTCAGTGAATTCTTCGTTTGATTGTCGTTGTGGTAGCAGCTACATAGGAAGGACTTCCCAACGCTTAGATTATAGGATTAGGCAGTATTCAAAATCCGGATGCCCGTAAGAGCCAGCTGGTCAATACTTCCTGGTCAGATATCACTGAACATCTTATAAATTGCAGGGATTGTGCAATGAATTTCAGTCCGGACTGGTACTCTGTTCTGTCTATTTCGCACTCTCCTTTTCATTTACGGGCACTGGAGTCTCTGCACATTCGGTCCAGGGAGCCATCACTTTGTAAGCAAAATGAATGTCTCTTTGGATTTTACATAATTAGACACGTGTCTGTGAATCATAAATTCCCCCCGTCTTTTTTTATTTGTTTCGCTGCGCAAGTTCGCATTGTTTTGATTTTGGTCTTCCCTCATACCATTAATCATTTCAATTTTTAATGTTTCAATTGTATGTAGGGTGTTTGTGGCAGTAAATGTACCATTGCAATAAATTATTAATCTCTTCCCAGTCGACCCTGATGAGCTTGGGAACGAAACCGGTTGGTCTGTCTTGTAAGTGTTTTCATTTCTTATTTTTAATTTCATATTTCACAATGCCAATAATAAACAAATTAATTCTTTCCTTTGCAATATTACGTTTTGTACCAATAATATATATATATATATATATATATATATATATATATATATATATATATATATATATATATATATATATATATATATATATATAAAGAGACAGTGAGAGATTGAGAAGTAGAATTGAGATAACTATATATAATTTGCATATCAATAACAGTATTGAGGGAATAGTATGAGAAATTAGAAAATAAAGGTTACTTGAGAACCGTTTCGTCCTTCAGGCCTACGTCGGAATAAATTTGTTATGCTGGTACGACCTCACATAAAGTGGAACGAAAAGCGCTGTGAATTATAGAATTATTTATATATATAGCTGAATTACTATAGTCTTTTTCTTTTTCTTACTTTTGCAAGTAGGCTATTCCACAGTGTAAATTCAGATCTGTCAGGAATTGTGAAATGTTGCAAGCAATTTTTTTTTAGATGACGTCGCGATCAAGGCACGCCATAGACATTTATGTCGTAGTGAATTATTTTCTCCTTTGATTAGAATAGCATTTTTTGGTCGAAATTGTGGCCAGTCATGTTACGGTGGGCAACCAAAAGATTTGGCGTATTGTATTGTAAAATTCTCTTTTTAGTTCATAATAATCTTTATTTAAAAACCTTCAGCTTCTTCTTATGTATTTTTTGGACAATAATTAAAGGCGACTTGGTAAACTACACCTTCAAGTTTTAATTTATTGTTTTGTTTAGTACTGACTAAGACATTTAATATTTTGGATGTAGTAGTAACAAGTTGTATCTTGAATGTAGATCGATTTCTCTCAACTATTGACTTAAAACAGTTAGTTGGTAGGATAATGGATACACAATTGCAGTCGTGTTTCGATGAATATCAATGCATCTCATCAGGCAATTGTAAACTACTGGCAAGTGAAGGATTTATTTAGATTTAAAAGCAAAATAGAAAATCTTATTGCGAAATAATGGCGGTTATTACGATTGTTGACTTTACTCTGATCAACCAATCAAATATAACCTAATTTAAATTGAAACTAAGCAAAGGAGCAAAAATTGCAAAATTATTTATATAAATTGGTCATGACCCGTAGATTGGCATCTAACGGCAGCACAGACATAAAAGGAGCTAATGTTACTGGATACTTAAAATTATACACAATAGACAATGCCAATTCCTAACAAATATTAATGAGGTGGAGAGATAATTTAAAAAAATGCTAAACAAGTTATATGCGTTGTGAGTTTCCTACATATTTTTTAATAGTTGATAAATAAAAAGCCTATTTCAGAAACCATTATTTTAAACGTATATAATTATTTTGTAAATTGATATGCAGCTGCTGAATAAACATACTTCATATAAGATGTTAATAACAATAAGTAATTAATGTAAAATATCAAAATTACCAAACCAAATACAAAGAAATCCTATAAGTTGTTACTAATTCTACCAGGAGATTAATACAAATAGAAAGATAACATATATATGGTGCAACGCGGTACAACAAAAATATAAGAAAATGCATAATCAAATTCTAAAGTTTAACAAAGTTTGTATGGTGATTACAATTTACAGTTAATTCACTTATTTGATGAAATAAGAAATTTTTATTAAGTCTTTTAATTACCAATTTTTCATACAAACAGAGAAAAAAAGATTCATATGAAGATCTACATGTCCTTGCTGTTTTTGAAATTTTCCATTTCAACTTTGGTGTCTTATTATCATCGTTTAAATTCTAAAAGTGTTTAGAAAGTGATGCATTATTTCTGGAATTACACTTGGTGAAGGACAATGAATGTTCATACAACCTATTCTTGAAAGAATTATTAGCACTACCAATACATAATTTTTCAACCGTCAGAATCTGTATTGTAATGATAGTGCAAAGATAAGCAAGGACTAAGTATACTGCAAATGTGTAGCTATTTTGACATAATTTGGGTGTAATATCCTAAAATAATAGTCTACTTTGGTCTACTTTGTATTAAGCTCTCTTTTAAATTAAATGTTGCGAACTTACTAATTTTACTCTATTCGTTTTCATATTCACTATATATATATATATATGTGTGTGTGATAGAATTTAGGAGTATTTGAGATAATTATAATGAAGTAATTCATCGAGTCTAGAAGAAACCTCAACAGAATGCAGAAAGCACTGGACGATAGTTACGTCCTACATTATGGACACCTCAGCAGTGCGCATCCACTGCCGAGAATTGAAACCCGGACAGTCACGTTATCAGGGAAACGACATACCAACTATTCCAACGGGCATCGCAGACAAACAGGTAGCGAATGAGACTCGATATAGGGCAGCTCGGTCACATATGTGATGGAACTGATCCGAGTTTCTTTTTTACCCATAAGACTGTGCCCCCACGAGCCACGACTGCCATCACCCAGACGCTCTATACAGATCATTAGAAGCCTGATCAAGCAAGGATATACAAGTAATGGAAATTAGGAAGATTTGATCATTATAATTAAGTAATTCATCGAGTCTAGACTCGAGGAATTACTTAATTATATTACTGAATATGTGAGAGAGTGGCGCTATATCGAGTCTGATTTTGGTACGTCTTCGTTACGAAACGGCCGTTCAGTGCTTTCTGCATTCTGTCGAGGTTTCTTCTAGACTCGATAAATTCCGTGGTGGAACTCATCCGAGTTTCTCTTTTACCGATAGGACTGTGCCCCCACGAACCACGACTATTATCACCAAGCCGCTTGGTGATAATAGTCGTGGTTGTACTATGGGTAAAATAGAAAGTCGGATGATTTCCCACGGGATAATAGAACGACACTGTATCGAGTCTGATTCGTTACATCTTCGTCACCGAGGCCCGTTGTTACAGTTGGTATGACGTTTGCCTAATAACGTAACTGTCCGGATTTCAATTCTCGGTAGTGGAAGGGTACTGCTGATGAGTCCCAAATATAGGGCTATATATATATATATATATATATATATATATATATATATATATATATATATAATACTGATAGCAGCTATCGATAAAAAAGGCCTACGTTTACCGTATAGATAGACACAAAACTTGCAGTAGGCTACAAGTAAAAACCAAAAGTGTGAATAAAAGATTTATTATCCTTGAAAATTGACCAAAATGCATGACATGAATACGGATAGATTCAATGTGAACCTTTAAATTATGGCATACTAAAATGATTACAAGAAAAGAAATATCTGGTTTTATCTATGATCACTTAATGATAATAAACTTAATAAATGATAATAAATAGATTTATTGAATATTCAAATATTAACAAAATTCAAGATGAATGTAAAAGCGGATATGACGAGACAATATTAGCTGTCTATGAAAAGATGCAGCATCCTAGAACAACAGATAAAAAGTTTATTCAGTTATTTTGGTAAAGAATTAAAAAAAAAATAGAAATATTCAACCTCTTTTCGAACGACGGTAATTTTGTTATAAGAATCAGGATTTTGTTTTGTTAAATACTATTTTCCTTTATTTTTTACATCTACAGTTTATAATATTCCATTTTTATCCTCTTAAATGATACTCATGTTATTCACAAAATATGATCTTTTCATTATACCGCAATGGTCGTAGTTGGGAATAGGTTTTTTTTTTCATTTTGAAGCGAAACGCCGTCAATAGACCGTGAAACAGGTCATATACTTTACATGATAGCAAATGTAATATTTCTTTAATTTATATCTAAATGATAAACTATTATGTATTCATTCCATTTGTACACGTATATACCCCGAGAAAATATAATATCTTTATTATTTCCTGAACGCATATTGATTCTAATAACTTCCGCTTCTTTCCAACCAATGAATCTACTATTCCTCAATGCTTACGGACATTCTTACAATGCCCACTGCGAGTTAATATCACTATAAATCTTTCTGAATAAAAGTATCCCTTCAAGTCTTTATTCTGTTATATACAGAAGCTGATTCCATAAAGACGAATATTCTCTTTGAGATGATTCAATAACCGTAAGCCAGACTTTAAAATTCTTTTGTCCTTATAGCCGCAAAAAGAATATAGCTTCAAATAAGATTTCATACATATACTTATTCATATTTCTATCTTCATCGTGGTTGTTAGTGTCACATCCTTTAAGAAATTCACCCTCTGGATTACTTGGAATAGCTTTTGTGTTATAACTTTCCAGGAATTTTCAAAATAATCCTTTTATTCAGTCCAGAGAAACTTGGTGTTCTTAATTTATTGTCCGTAATAAAGGATATCTCGGTAGATATATATATCTCGTTATATATATATATATATATATATATATATATATAGATTGATAGATAGAAAGTAGAGATTTTGCTTAAGCTAATTAAGACAATTTTGTTTTGGAAGATAAATCTTTTGGTAGCGTAGTACAAGATTATATGTATATATATATATAGTCGACTCTCCCGTCGAGATTCGACGTATGGGGGTCAAGCAGATCAGTTTCCAGGAAACCGACAGCCCGACACCGGCACATGAGATTTGATTTTAGTAGTGAAGGCCTCGTGCAGGACCATCCACACTTTTTTGACGGGACGAATACAGAGACCTGGTGCGCCGAGTGCCACAAGATTCCCAAACGACCTCCGCAGGTTTTTGAATTCAGAGTTGTACTTCTTCTAGACCAGTTGCCACCCAAGGGTATAGAACCCAGTCTGTCTTGCTATTTTACCCATAGCTGGAGGGAGAGGAAAAGGATTCATACCTTTCCCAAGAATATTAGCACGTAAGTGAATGTAATGGATTCGACTGAATTCGAACTCGGCTCTGCGATTCCTCAATCCAAGCCGCTATACATTACTCCACCGTGTGTGTGTATATACATTACTCACCCGGATTTGTGTGTGTGTGTGTGTGTGTATATATATATATATATATATATATATATATATATATATATATATATATATATATATATATATATATATATATATATATATATATATATATATATATATATGTGTGTGTGTGTGTGTGTGTGTGTGTGTGTGTGTGAGTTAAATTACTGGAAGAGTCAATGGACATCAAAGGAAGAAAGAATACAATAGAATTATATATGATATGCCCCTCTCGCAAGGACATCGGGAAAAGAATAAGTTGACCCCAAGGGATAGCTTTGAAATTCCTCTAAGAATGAATCTTGGTGGTAATCGCAGCATAGCGATGGAAACTTTCTACGAACTATAGTCGAGTTAAAGATTTTAGTTCCCATTACTATCGTTTTGTGATGATAATTATCTATTAAATACATAAGAAAAAGGTGGTTAAACCTACTGTGTTCACAAGTTTGCAATATATGTTGAAAATTATCTGATAGAAACAGTAGATATATTTAATTCTAGCTGGTAAAACATATATATGTTAGCCCTAAAATTTCAATTTCTATAGTCATTTTCAGCTCTTCGACAACTCAGAATGATTGGAACTGGATTAACTTCTCATAGTCGCGGAATCCTGGTAGAGGATTTTATTTGTTTCAGTTTTAATGTAAGACCTGAAAATGGGAAGACACTTCGCTCTTTGATAACATAGAGTGCTTTGGTTTCAGCAGAGAGAAATCAACGAGTGGTTGAAACCTGTCATCTGTACCTTCCCTTCGTTCTGGCTTCTTCAATAAGGTGATGCTATTAGTACAATGCAACCATTTAACATAAAACTAGTAACAAAATATCAAGTAAATTTTTTGTCGTTCAGTCTGCGATGCAACTTTGTTACATTAGTAATTGCACATTGGCCACGTAAAGCGAGATATATACACAATGCAGAATCATCATTATTGTGCTGAGTCTTCATAATAATTCAATGTTTAATATTGACATCAATATCCTAATTTTCTGAAGAGTGTCCGTAAATATTATTAATGTATATCTGCTGCAATAATAGACTTTTTATTTTATTTCTTTTATATTTTCTTTTGTTTTAAACTCATGTAAATTATTAAATTTAAACATTATTTAATATATATTTACATTATTTAATTTATATATATATATATATATATATATATATATATATATATATACACACAGACAGACTCTCACTCTTAAAAACACATATATACACATGCATATATACACTGTGTGCCAAATTAAAAAACTTTTTATAATATTTCAAAAACCGTCCAATCAATTCACACAAAATTTTAACACACTGTCGGCAACACTGAGCTGCGCAATCCATAAAAATTTCATACTGATCTGCACAATGTAAACAAACTGACGCCATATTTTTTATCAGCATGGTGATTTGAGCGTCCCAAATTATTTTAAAGGTTTAGTAAAATTCCCAGAATTGGGCAAACAAAAGGTTTATTAATGTTGAACGGGAATGTTTATGATCAAAAGAAGCTAAGAAATAAGATAATCAAACAAATAATAACAGATACACACAAAGGCATAGTTTTAAACAAATTAATAGGGAATGTGCTTTCCATGTTTTGAAATTACTTCAAAAAGTCGATGATCCATAGAATGTGTTAATTGTAGGATGTCATCTGCTGTAATGCCGCGAGATATGTCATGAATTGCTTCCCACAACTCAGCGTTGCTCCTGAATTGTCGTCCGTTGGCCAACAGTCTTTGCTTCATGATGCTCCAAAGGTTTTCAATTGGGTTCAAATCCGGAGAATTTGCTAGCCACTTCATTTTTCGACGACCATCGAAGCCTAACTGTTTTAAATATTCAGTAGTCTTGTGAGCAGCGTGTGAGAGAGCATTATCTTGCATAAAAAACAATGGCCCTTCTGAAGGCAACTCTTTGCCTTTTCATCCACGGTTCAAGATTCTCTTTCATAAACGCTATGTATGCATCAGCAGTCATTTTGACTCCATCTTGTACTCTCCATGGCCCACTAATGTGTTTCCAATAATACCACCCCAGATCATTATGCCTCCACCGCCTTGTTGGCGCCTCAAACACTGATGGCGATTCTCTCCGTTCATTACCCAGCCTTTGCACCATCTATCTGGCCCATCAAGTGTTGCTCGAGTTTCGCCTGTGAACAAAACTTTCGAGAAGTCAATCTTCATATTGTCCTCGGCCCATTTCAATCGATTTTGAATGTGATTTCTCGTCAAAAGAGACTTCGATACAGGTAGGACTATTGTTGCTATTTCCATCAGATACCGACACCGAGTACTTTTAGACACAGTAGGATCCCCAATACGGCTGCAAAACTCTTCACTGGTAAGTCCAGGGTTCTTCGTGGCCTCTCGTTTAAGGGGTGACCTGAGACGACGTGGAATAGCCCTCGGTTTGTCATTATATGCCTTTTGCGTACTTGTGTAGGTTCGGCGGTGTATTTTTCACTGTTTGATGAAACTTCCCTATCATTTTAAAAGATTCTAGGGTAGATTTACCATTTGAGAGTTCTGAGATAATAGTTTTCTTTTCAGTGTCACTTACTGCTTTTACGGCCCATCTTTTCACTAAATTCTTATACTTTTCTAATAATTTGGCACGCTCAAATCACCGTGCTGATAACAAATATGGCGCTAATTTGTTTACATTGCGCAGATCAGTGCGAGAACACAGTATAGCCAACATTGTGTGAAAATTTTGTGTGAATGGATTAGACTGTTTTTGAAATATTAGAAAAAACGATAATAATTTGACACCAGTCTATATATATATATATATATATATATATAAACACACACAGACACTAACACACACGTATATATATACATGCATATATATATATATATATATATATATATATATATATATATATATATATATATATATACGCAATTTATTTTATTTTCTAATTTTTTGAATGCTAGTCATAATTTCAAATATATCCATATGTTGGATGACCACGTGTTACCTTTTCAAATTTGAAATGTTACGTCAATTTTGAAATGTTGCACGATAATAACCAAATCAAGACTTAATGTAAAACATTAATTTTTATATTACAATTTATATAATACTTAGAAATGCGCAATAATGGCAATATATATATATATATATATGTGTGTGTGTGTGTGTGTGTGTGTGTGTGTGTGTGTGTGTGTGTGTGTGTGTGCGTGTGCGTGCGTGTGTATTCGTGCGTGTGAAATACCCAATAAACTAATTGACATACGATGCGATTATAGGCATAATTCCAAATAAATTTTAAAGTAATAGAAGAAGTAGTACCAGAAATAATACTACTACTACTACTACTAATAATAATAATAATAATAATAATAATAATAATAACAATAATTATAATAATAATAATTTTTTTTTTTTTTTTTTTTTTTGTCAGTGGAAAGTGTCATGACGCCATTTCTAACCTTAGGTCCCTGGACGGAACCCGGACAGAAATGTGTACACGCCAGAAATCAAAGGAAATAATAATAATAATAATAATAATAATAATAATAATACTTAACACTTTAATGTAAAAAAATTATGGGACTTTACATAATACACAGACCAATGAAAGCTAATCGCCCAAACATTGTGATCGAAGGGTACAAAAATAGAATATTTTCTTATTGAGATGACATTCCTTGAAAATTGTAATGTATCTTTGAAGATATTTAAAACCTATCCAATTATATGTATCTTAAAGTGGAAATTCTAAAAATATGGCACATGAGGACATCAATGATTCCATTTGTAGTTGACGATAGACTGAAAAAGATTTCGATGAATTCGTTGAAAGATTCCAGATAGCACATGTCTTATAGAAATAAAAAAAAAAACTTTTTTTACTCACATGTACAGATCACAAATTACGATGATCTTTATCTATGTCAAATGAATGGGATCTCAGAGGGAAGTTTTGTTAAAATGATCAGTGGAGAATTTCAATAAGTCATTTATAAACTTTGGTCTCTGATTGGGAGCCAAGAGGAAATGAATATACCACAAATATTAAACGAGATAAAAATAAAAATAAGTGTTATCGGACATTATGACGTTCGTTGTCTGAAGTTCCGTAATATGGATACGTGTCTTGAAGTTCAGGGTTGTTACAGGACATCCATCTGCAATTGGCAAGCAACATCTGAATCTTTAGTATAACCAAATCCCCGTTAAGGTTCATGGGCCTCAGCATTTAAAAAATATTGGGCCATCTCAAGAAAACTGGCAAGGTGAAAAAAAATCGATAAATGTGTTCTACATGAACTCAGTGAAAATCAAATATTTCAATGTTTGGAATGGGTTCGCTGCTATATCTGCGAACAACCAATTTCTCGATCAAAAACTGATACGTGATGAGAAATAAATCCTTTAAGACAATCGAAAACGATCGATTCAATGGCTTTTTCATGACGAAGGACCAGAACACTTTCCAATAACAGAATTTTATGGTGACGGTATTGTGCTCTATCTTCCCTTACCTTTTTATGGAATCTTACTAAGTTTGTTGCATATTCAACTGGATGAAATACATATTCGGCTAAGCTAAATTTGACCAGTACTGTTTAATCGATGAGTTTCTAAACTTCTTCATGAAAATTCTCACCCACATCATGTTACCAAGGAGGAAACTGCGGACGCTTACAGACATTGGATACATGTTTTTTCCAACACCCATTACATTAAGCCGTATTTTGCATCCAGTGACTGTCACTTTTTCAATAATCTTGACCATTTTTGTACCAAATAACATTCTGTTGTAAAGATGATATAAACATTTTTTTAAATTTTTTCGGGATAGCATAAATTACCTTGAAAACCGAAAGTAGAAATGTACAGATGTGCTAGTCTCTTATTTTGTCTCATATAAACACGGTATAAATCCATTAAGTCCGGTAAAAAATTCGATTCGAAAATCGGAGAAAATTTTCCGAAAATCACAATACATGTTATTCTATAAAAGTAACCAAGAATAGTGAATGTCATTACTCATAGAAAATGAACAGTTATATTGTCAAACCAAAGATATTCCGAATACATACAGTTTCAGTCAGATGCGATGATGCAGAGGTGCTGCGAAGAGACAATTCTTTTGGGCAGTTTGCCTTTAATATAAACAATGGATAATAATGAATTGATGTCAGGTTTCCATGAGAAAAACTGTTATATTTGACTCATTGTAATTTTTGGAGAAATATTACACTTTGAATTGAAAATAGAAAACACTGAAGACAACGACGGAAGGTATATTTATAAATATAGTTCTTCATGAACACAAATTCAGTATATGCATATATATATATATATATATATATATATATATATATATATATATATATATATATATATATATGTAAATATAGATAACTAGACTCGTTTCAAAAAAACCCTCGAATTTTGATTTGCTAATCAAATCAATCTCGAGGGAAAAAAGGTTTTAAAAAAAGAAAGAGCTACAAACATGAAGTTGAGCCGACAAAAAAATCGCACAAATGCAGGTCTGAAGCCCAAAGAAAAAACCCCGATAAGAGTAACAACTAACTAACAAAAGAGCTCAATACAACCGTAGAGCAGACCTAGATACACCTAGTGAGCCAGACAAACCTACCTAGGTGTCACCTAAACGGATCGTCAGGGGAAAGTTTGGTTTTCACTAGGTGTATATATATATATATATATATATATATATATATATATATATATATATATATATATATATATATATATATATATATATATATATATATATATATGTGCGTGTGTGTATTTTACATTTTATATATTTATATATATATATATATATATATATGCAAAATCGGAAAGAAAGAGAAAAAAGGAGACCGATACTGTGTGTTATTGTGGCTGCCATTACACGTACAATTTGCCCGCATCTATTTTTATGACAAAATATGTCGAGTTTTGATTAAGTAGGAATTCAAAACTTGCAATTCAATCAAATTGAATTTAAAATTGTTATGGCGTATATCCAAGAAAAACATTCAAGAACAGCATAAGCGGAAACTTAATATTACTTAGGTACAAATGAATTTTCTAATAACATATTGAAAATATATTTCTAAAAATGGATTCGTGTTTGGCTACTGATTGAGAATTGAGAAAACTCATACGATTCCAAACATCAGCTGAAAGCATTATTACATTGAATGAAAACATAAAGTATTATCAAGTGCAGAATAGTAGAAATGATAATAGTTTCGATTTATGCGTGTTAAACTAAAAATGTCAACAACATTAAGTGGCATATTTGTTAGTGAGAATGATAATTCAAGAAGGTTTTGATTTTTATAATTGAATTGCTATTCACTCGCCCACCAAATGTTGAATAACATGAAAGAACACAATATTCATTTATGCAGGCTTAGGTATCTGTATAGAAAATATGATTCCAGGTAAGTGTTTAATAGTCGATGAAATACCTGCGTGTGTCATAATCTTATATAATCGGTGAAAAAATAAAATAAATATTTCAAAAATATTCTCTGATTTTCACAAAAGGTTCATTTACACATATTACAAGCACTATATGAGTGATATATTTAAATTAAAACATTTACCTCATACAGATGACCATTTCGTCATTTGTTTATACGTTCTTTTTGTACATACAAATATTTAAGTAAATGCTCTGTTTATAATAAACAATAAAATCGACCTTGCTCACCAAAACGCACTTCTGTGGCTAAATCGGTAAAGCACGTCAGGCTATATAACAGTTCCGTATAGGATACATGTTCGATTCCTGTCCGAGGTCACAGTTTTTCTATGAAAATATCTCGGAAATTCAGGCCGGTAAATGTCGTTAATACTGTTTATTATAAACAGTGCATTTACTTAAATATTTGTATCAATAAAAACAACGTATAAACATTAAAAAAAAATATGTTTTAAAAAATAATTGTCGGATTCGTCCATTTCATAATGTGTGACGTCATTTGTTTACATTTGGATACGCATCGAGCAGATATGAATATACGAGAGAAAATCATGGATAATTGTATGTTTAAAAACTGTAAACTCGACTTTGCTAGCCGAAACTGTACTCTGTGGCCCAATCGGTAAAAGCACGCCAGGCTATATGACGGTTTTGTATAGGATACATGTTCGATTCCTATCGGAGGACGCATATTTTCTATGAAATTTTCTCGGACATTCTGGCTGTTATATGCCGTTAATACAGTTTTTTATAAACAGCGCATTTAGTTAAATATTTGAATCTATAAAAAGAACGTATAAACAAAAAAATATCTTAAAAATAACTTTCGGACTTTGTCTTTCACAATTAATATATATATATATATATATATATATATATATATATATATATATATATTACCAGGCAAAAAAGAAATCAACGCACCCATAGAAATCCGATGTTTGTATTTTTACCAAGATAAAAAATTATTAGAATTTGTTTACCAATAGTGTGTATTAGTACAGGTGTGCATATGTACATTATATAAGTCAGAAAATGATTTAGTATTTTGTTGGGTAACATCTTGTTTTAATAACGGTCTTAATTCTTCGTGGCATGCTATAAACGTCCTTCACCAGATTTTTCCAGCATTTCTTTAATTCTCGAAAAACCTCATCATCTCTGTTAACATTCCTATTACAGGCACACGTGTCTATTATCGCCCAAAACTTTTTAATTAGGTTAATTTGTTGCTGCTTATAATACATGTAAAAAAAGGAAGGAGCTATCGTGATTACTAGCGGCTCTGCAACAGACAATTATACAAATGTAAGTTCTTCCCCTCTTCAACGAATTTGAGGTGCTAACAATCTCTTCTAATAAAATTTCTTAATGGTTTCTGCTATCATCTGTAACTTAGATAACGACAAAGCATGTCGACCTGATGGTATTCCTGTAATAGTCTTTAAGAAGTGTGCTCTTGTACTGGTTCCTGTTCTATCTAAACTGCATAATAAATACTTCACTGAATCCTATTTTCCAGATTGCTGGAAGTCATCATCTGGTGTTTCAGTTCTTAATAATTCGGGTGAACCGTTCGTTTTTTCCAACTAGTAGCTCTTTTTGAGATAAATCGAAAGGCCCTAATCAGTGACGAATTGATTAATTATCTCTCATCATCGGGGATTTTTTCCCCTCACAAGCAATGTGGTTGTCTTTTCTCCAGATCAACTGCTGATGTACAGACGTTAATTGTGGAAAGAGTTTAACATGCGCTAGATGAAAACTATGAAGACGGTCTGTTGCTTTGAACATCTCCAAAGAATTTGACATTTTTAATATAAGAGATTTTCAGACAAGCTTATGCTGTCACCATACACATTTGAAGTGACCAATCAAATCGAGAAATAAAAGTTATCCTGAATGACCACTCGTCTAAACCCCCTTGTACTAACTCGGGTGACCCCAGGGCTCTATCCTTGATCCTACTCTATTTTTAATTTTTCATTAATGACCGTCCCGAGGACATCAGCTTTCAGGTTGATACCTACACTGATGATACAATATTTCTATTCCGCTTCCATTGGAAGACTGATCAGTTCGACAAGTTCATACTCTAGACGATGTCCAAAACAAACGCAAAATCGGTGTTAATGGGGCATAGTATGGCTTGTTAATTTTAACGCCTACAAAACTGAACTTCATTTCATTAATCATCTAAGACACCCCTCGCTGTTTTCAAACATCATGGTTGATGCTAACTTACAGGAATGTGACGCAGTGGGCCTTACTGAGTCAATTTCTTCAGATGATATAAAGTTGAAAGATGATATTGAATCCATTGCGAGGTCAGCTGCTAAGGAATCTGGTTCACTGTGTCGTGTTAGAATATTTTTCATTCCACTAAGTATCTTACATATCTGTAAGTCAACCATTCATGCATGTTTAGAATATTGTTGTCATATAAAGTCCGGTCCCTCGGCTATTTTACTTGAACTCCTTGATAAAATCCAAAGAAGAATCATCACTATAATCGGTCCTGATCTGACTAGATGGAAAATAAATTTTATGCCAACATTTTTATATCACTTCTCGCTTGTGGAAATCCTTTGCGGTTTCATGTTTTCGAGACAACATTAATCTGCAAAAATTTAAATGCCATGTCAATCACTTTATTTTGTCCTCCTCATTAATCTTTTCTCTTCCAGCCTATTATTAATGTTTAGTTTCCTAATTCTTTCACATTCGCTAGCCTATTATGTCTTAGTGTTTCTTCCCTTGCATGCGTTGAAAATAAATACATATACTGTTTAATATATAAAAGGTCTACTCAAATACTTCAATTCCCTAAACAAAACGCTTAACTAACTACACCTGCTGAATTCATAAATAAAAAAATCCATCATTTGATTATATATATATATATATATATATATATATATATATATATATATATATATATATATAGTTTATGCAAAACTAGGTAATCCGTATGGGTAAACCCAAGGAGGATGATATTAAAGTGGTCTGTTTTTTTTCATTCAAAATATAAATATATATATATATATATATATATATATATATATATATATGTGTGTGTGTGTGTGTGTGTGTGTGTGTGTGTGTGTGTGTGTGTGTGTGTGAGAGAGAGAGAGGTAGAGAATTAAAAAGACCAAAAAAAAACGTTTGATCATTTTTTTTGTTTATTGGCCATTTAATTACGTCTTCCATACAGTAAATATCAGTATAAGTGTAGAACTTTTATAAAATGTTAAATATAAATATATGAATAAATTCTTATTGCAACTTAAGATTCAATCCCTGAAAACTATTTCTTTTTAAATTCATCCCTGTTTATATGATAATATGAAAATATATATATATATATATATATATATATATATATATATATATATATATATATATATCATCAAATCTCAGAAATACGCCCTCCTCGCAAACCCTTCTAGACGTACTGTCCAGCAGAAATGAGATACTCTCAGGCACATAATCCACAGCACTGCACTGAATATTCTCGTTTGGAATAGGAGCAAGACTGTGGACTGGTTCGAAGCAAGTGTGAATGAGCTCAACGCAACCATCGAGAAGAAGCGTGTTGCAATCTTTGAACACCAAAAAAACAGCATACTCATGCAACGTTGCAAACTTTGAGGACACACAGAAACAATTCATAGAAGACAGTCAGATGCTGTGCAAATGTCTACTGGCTCAAGATTTTCGAGTATATACAGCTATTATTCGACACTGGTATATTCGCGGGTGTTTGAAGGAATCAATTCATTAGCCCAACAAAATGCAAGACAGCACGGCTGAAATTCTGGGCCAGCGAGATTATCAAAGACACAGATAAAGATGAAGAGATGGGTAGAGTAATGTTGCGGATGTGTGATGTGTGTTGGGGAGGAATAGAAGGTTTGAATTAACAGAAGGTTTAAAATTGTGTGTGTTCAATAATTTTCCGTCCATAACAATTAATACAAGACAGATAATAACGATTCACAAACATCTTGTTTCAAAACGTAACAATTGAATTTATTAGTGTTTGATATACATGCATGAATACTGAGTGAAAAGGTTGTGTCTCTTAGATTAGGTAATATTTGTACCTAAGTTCATAAAGTGAAAGTAATTATTAAACTGTAGTTTAGACGAATAAAGTTTCTTTAGCATGTTTGGAATTGTGTATTTTACAAGTTGGTAAAAGTTCAGAAGAGATTTCAGAGTTCGTATTTGCGTGAATGTTGGTAATGGTCTGACTGCATTAGTTAAGAAGGGAGATCTTGAAGATTACATCTTGGCCAATGAGGCGCGCGAGAGATAGAGAGAGTTTACATGCGTTTTGTTTTTATATGATCGTGAATCACGTGACTAGCTCAAATGGAAAACGAGGGAAAATAGATTTGTCGCATGCAGGCTGTTTGATTGGTCGGAACTGAATAATCATCAAGCTAGATTGAAGGTGATTAACCAATAAATGTTTGTTATATATTTTGTAAGATTGCAACAGTAATAGTGCATTTTCTAGTAGGGGCTATCTGGCTTGTTGTGGAAGATTCCACATTACTACCCGGAACTGTACTCAAGGAAAAGCAGTATTTCAAATGATGCTCTAGACACGGTAGCTGGTCTATTGTTCATGAACGCATTAGAAGCTGTGCAAAGCCACTGAAAAGATATCCATGGGAAAGGCACCACGACTGGATTGTTTACCATCAGATTCCATCAACTGTGCAAAGGCTGTTTTACTTGACAAGATGGTAATTCTTCTCTGTCAATACTAGAAGTATGGAACCATGGCGCAGTATATGATAGACAGAAGATCCACAAGAGATTCAGTTGTCCTCCAAGAGTCCGCAAGATTGTCCAGTCTTTTTTTATGCGGACACAAAGGACGCAGTACAATTTGGCGGTTCTTATTCAGAGGCTTTCAATATACGTAACGGTGGGAGGCAGAGTTGTATGCTTGTACATACCTTATTCGTCATCTTCTTAACGGTTATGCTGAAACGTGTGTTTGGTTCCTCAACCGAAACCGATGGTGTCTACCTGCACACTAGAAGGGTCGGTAGGGTGTTCAGTTTGTTACAGCTGCGAGCGAAAATTAAATTTCGTGAAATACCCAATAGAATCAAAACACTCTGAAGAACAAATGCAGCGATTCATGGACAAGTTTTCGAAAGCCTCCCAAGATTTGCAGTCTGGTCATCAGCTTGAAGAAAACCAACGTGATGTGCCAAAGCGTTTATCAGCACTTTCCAACCCCGCCATCAAAATCAATAGTAACGACCAGGACGTTTTTCATGAATTCCCATACCTCCTCGCCACCGTTTTAGAAAGCCTCTCCCTAAAGACCATAGTCAATTGACGGATCAGACAAGCTGCCACCAGAGAGACAGAAAGACTTGGGCCTCTACTCCTGAGAGGAGACGCCTCAGAGCCTTTCATCATCCGATCAGGTCATCATTGCCGTAGTTCTCACCCGTGACCAGTTCCCTACCGTATATACCATTTTCCAACAACGTTGGCTTGAAAATGTACACCGTATGGCGGATGGGAGGATTCCGAAGCTTCCTCTGTCGGGGATGTGGTCAATGGCAAGAGCTAACAAGAGCGACCTCATCTTCGCTTCAAGGACGTCTGCAAAAGGGACGTGAGGGCAATGGACGTGGACATTGAGAGATAAGAAGATGTCGCCAACAATCACCCAGGATCTTGAGCGAGGACAGGTGAAAAAAATGTTTCCACCGGGGAAAAACGTGCTCGACGTATAGAAAACGATGTGGCATCGAGTGAGAGCTTCTTCATATGCATTAATAGAAATGAAGACTCTCACTCTTGTGTGGGCCTGTATAGCCATGACAGATGCTACACCTCCATCAGAAACTGAGGAATAGCTCATTGGGTGCAAATCTAAAGTTTATCGATTCCGAATGATGACATACATATTTCAATTAATAAATGCTATGTTTTCTTTTTTCTTTTCATTGGTGGCAAGTTCGCTACATGTATGCATCGTTGCTTATCTGCGTCTGTCTCTTTCTTGAAATGTTATAGTAATTTCAGTGGGTAGTATAACTGTATGATAAGTATTACGAATGTTCAAAGTGAATCTGTATTACTAGGATATATCATCTGAAAGTTGTTTAGAAATTACATTCAGATATCCGAGGTGAGTAATGGAAAAATAGATGAAAGAACTGTTTGTATGAACACTAACATTTAGCGACTATCTATTGTACACATATTAAAATGGGTCTGTAGTATTAATAGTTAATTTTATAACCATTTGGTTTAAATGTTTAAATATGAATAACTTCAAGGAATTTTACTTTGTGCTTATTTTTTTCTAGGAAAATTTGGTGGTGTTTTCAACTAGGATTTTCCTGAATTGCGAATGTGGACAGGCAGGCTGGTGTAAATGTTTAGAAATTTTGGAGGTTTTATTGAAATAAACATTTAGCCAACTTTCCTCTATTTTTTGACTAGTGAAGTCGGAAAATCTGACAAAACAATACCTAGTTACTTCACATTAATCGGTGTTCTCAAACCACAGCGTGATACAAAGAATATTGGCTTTCACAACCAACGACACTAGAATACTTATCCTATCAGAAAAATACACTAATGATGACATTATGATATGTCGAAAGTGCTCGGAATAAATACAATATTAACGCACACGACAATTTCCTATCGTCTGTCAAAAACCACACAAAAAAGCTCTTTCGTTAGTATGAAAGGATCCTATTGAAAATAAGAAGACTGAACATGTCTAAATCATTTAACGAATCCTGCCTTAATGTCGGCTGGAGGCAATCGAATGTCTGGCTACACTGATGAACTGTGATACAGCGAAATAGTCTGTCTTTCTGTGGATGACAATATATACGTTCCCTGAAAATGTAATTCCGAACGAGCACTCTTGTGAGAAAGGGCGAATTTGTAAACAATAACTACTACTGCTAGTATTGCTATGAATTGAGACCTCTCGATCATTGGCGTATTTATTCGAAGAATAGTAACTAAAAATCTGCCTTCCTCTCTACCGGGCGATGAATCTGTCGGGTTTCGAACGCGACTGGAGAAAATCGTACGTCTAGCCAGAGTGATGAGCTGTGATACAGTGAATCAGTCACTATGCGTTTTACAATATATATATATATATATATATATATATATATATATATATATATATATATATATATATACTAGCAGCATTACCGGCGTTGCCTGGGTTTATTAAAAAGATCACGAACTTCATACAATTTGTAAAGTTAAAATAAAGAATTTTCTTTGTGCCTCTTATCTATATAGTGACAAATTATAATGACATGAAGTGTGAAAACATTTATAACAGGGGAAAGTTGTTTCTACAGAAGCACAGAAGATACAAAAAAATTGGCAGCAAATGAAGGGCACATTAATCGAATCGATCTTCTAAAATTTTTGAGAAGAAATGCTTTGTCGACCGCTTTTGCTCATACAACATCGAATGAACAACATGCATTGGAAGAAGAAGAAAGTCAACAAAGATTCTTCTAGCAGCTGTGCCAAGGCTGAAAACCAACGTGCACAAAGACTGTACAGAATTGTTCTTTGCCCCTCAGTTTCGACAGCTCTATTAGCAGTAGTTCTGGCAGCGTTTTTTCTTCGTCTAGTTAACCGTTGCTCATTAGTTTCTGCTGACCTTGCATTAGCTGTACGAATTGTGTCAGTCTAATCTTAGTTTCTTCTTGCGAAGCGTTTCTTCTCCGGGCTTTCATGCGTTTGGCTGTAGTAGTAGAACGTCCAAGTGAAGGATTTCGCTTTCTTGGCATTGCTGTCAGACAGTAGTTGGAGGGGTTTGGCTAAGCTTTTTGAATAACAATGAAGTAATCAATTAAAAAGCAGGAATATTATACATATTAATGGAAAAGGGAGACCACAGGTACGTGGTAAACAGTTATAAGCAAGCTCGTAATGTTAGGTTTTATCTAAAAATAGACTATCAAAAAAATAAACGTTCTAATGATAAAAATAAAAATTAACGTGCAACTAGAAAACTACTCACTATGAACGTTAAAACGTACACGCTATGTTTAGCATAATTATAAATGAATCAAAAGAGGGTCTTTACATTATGATAAGTGCATTTTTCAGGATAGATCTTTCAAAATTTTAGGGCTCAAGTTTCCAAATATATGAGTTAGTAAGCATTATTTAAACGCTGATTAAAAGATGATAAATACACAATTAAAAATTGGCATTTATGCGCTTAAACTTTTTTAATAATATGATTTTCGCACATTTAAATTTAATGTATCAAAAATTCAAAATATACATGCATGAAGGCAGCTACCTTTTTACTGGATGATAACTTTAATGCGAATGTGATTTTTTACATTTATTTCATCACATAGCAATAATGAAAACTACACGTGAAGCAAAATAGATAGTACGGACTACATGACTCGATCGATTATTGCACGTGGAGCAAAAGCAATTGTACACACTACTCATCTCGATTGATTTCGCACACACGTCTTAAAACGA
>CAHIKZ030004686.1:730000-735000 GCA_903632075.3 Acanthosepion pharaonis
AGTGAACATAGAAGTCAACACTTAAAGGCGACAGTCTGTTTCATGCTATATGCAGTCGTCATGCCACGTATATATATATATATATATATATATATATATATATATACAAAATTATATATATACACAATATATATATATACACACAAAAATATATATACATCTACAATATACATATATACACAATTATATGTATATATATATATATATATACATATATATGTACACACAAAATTATATATATATACACAATACATATATATACAAAAATAATATATATATATACAATATATATATATATAAAATTTAAACAAAATTATATATATATATACACAATATATAAATATATACACACAAAATTATATATATATATATATATATTTATTATTATTATTATTATTATTATTATTATTATTATTATTATTATATATGTATTTGTGTGTTTGTGTATGTCCGTGTGTCACAATTATTACAACCATCAAGAAATATCCCGATTTCTGAAAGGATATAAAAACCGGTTTTCTTTTTTTTTTATTCATCTCCTACATTAGCTCCTTACACACCATATACGTATTCCAGAATGAAAATTATTCAAAGAAATATGCAGAAACAAAGACAAATATGGACAATAGTGATGAAATTTCCTTGAAGGAAATAGTTATTATTCTTAGATTTAGAATAGATAAATTAATATAGACGTATCTTTCGTTTCTTCCAGGAATTTAAAACAGATAACACGGGTGTTTCAACTTCCTTTTCTCACATGATTCTCGTGACGAAGTTATTTCTTACGTGAATAAAAAAAAATAATTTCTACAGGGAAATATATGTGAGAAATAGTTTTATCACTTCTTTTGCATGGGCATAGATTAAAAATATTTTTTAATAACAAGTATGATATTTCATCGTACAAATCTATTCTCAGCTAAACCGAAATGTTGCAAAATCAATTCCTAAAACACAGAATCAAGAGACAATTTTAAAACGAGGTAATTCAATGAAGAGCTAGCAGTTTGTCTGTTAGCTGCTATGATACAAAAAGTAGCTCGTCGGTATCGAGCAAGGAAGGCTGTTGGCCCCTCGGTTAAACCAAGCAGCTCGTCGATATCGAGCAAAGAAGGCATTTAACTGCACTGATAGAGAAAGCAATGAAGGAAGTTAGCACCTAGGATAGAGAAAGCAGCTTGTCGATATTGAACAAGAAATGCTGTTAACCCCTCTGATAGAGAAAGCAACTCGTCGATATCGAACAAGGAATGCTGTTTGTCCCTCGGATAGCGAAAGCAACTCGTCGATATAAAGCAAGGAAGGCATTTAACCCCTCGGATAGAGAAAGCAGCTCGTCGATATCGAGCAAGGAAGGCTGTTAACCCCTCGGATAGAGAAAGCAGCCCGTCGTTATCGAGCAAGGAAGGCTGTTAACCCCTCGGATATAAAAAGCAGCTCGTCGATATCGAGAAAGGAAGGCTGTTAACCCTTCGGATAAAGAAAGCAGTTCATCGATATCAAGAAAGTAAGGTTGTTAACCCAGAGGATAGTGAAAGCAGTTCGACGATATCGAGCAAGGAAGGCATTTAACCTCACGGATAGAGAAATCAGCCTCTCGATATCGAGCAAGGAAAATTGTTAGCCCCTCGGATAAAGAAAGCAGCTGGTCGATATCGAATTTAGGCTCAGTTTGTTAAATTCCCTTCCGAAGTAATAAGTGTGGCACCATTTACGAAGCAGAGAAAGGAAAAGAAAGAAAAGAAGTCAGAAAGAAAGGGGAGACGAATCGTGGGTGATCAGCAGAAAACACACGGCTAGAGACAATGAATATATTGATAAGTAACCATGGCGAAAAGGGTGTCATTTCAATGACAGGAAATTCTGGGTAAGAAGAAAGGAAAGAAAGAAAAAGAAACAGATGTGTTTTGATAACGGCGGTGTTATCTAGACAAACAGCTGCTCGACTGGCCAACGAAAAATTCAATTGAAAACGTTAATTTTGATAATTGACAAAACACAGGTGTAACTACAGGACTTCGGGTAGATATGAAAAATTAAAAACCACACAAGCCGTGTCCGCTGACCGAATTTTTTTCGACGAAACAACTTTGGCCTGCGATAATAAAATTATGTTATCAGAAATATGTACCGAAGGAAAATGAATGGGGACCCAGAAGTATTTTTTCTCCTTCCTTGGAGGCGACAGACTGACTGAAATTTTAGAGATATTTCTTTTTTGAGGCCGTGTTAAGAAGACCACCCATTTTGATAATTAGCGATAAAATACCTGGCAAAAACCACGTCATATTGTCCGTTTGCGGCTGGAGAAGTGATAACGGCGATTAAAGCCGAAGAAAAGGGAAAGAGAAGAGATATTTTTTTTTTAGTTAAGCAAGATATTTTTTTTTCCCGAAACAAAGCCGCGGATTCGTTCACACCCGACTAAAACATCATTGGTCAAGAGGTGATCACGTGACGCACGCAGGAGGAGGAAAGATACCCGACTAAGACCTCATTGGCCGAGTGGTGATTACGTGACGCACGAAGAAGGCTGTCGACGCCTCATCCAGAGTATAAGTATGAGAAGCTGCTACGAGGAAGTGGGGAGGGCAGTTCACGCCCCTCTGAAGTATGGTGAGAGAGTGGGAGTCAGGAAAGTTTCCCAAAAATGGAAAAGAGTGGAAAATCCCTAACCAGAAATAAAAGAGTTGGATATGTATTTAGAATTATCGAGGAACCCCCCGACGCCGACAGACCCACCCCGGTTTTGGTCGGCGTCAATAAAAGCGAGGCCCCAACAGGCAGAAATCAGAGAGAGTTCGGGCTCGACTTTCCAGAGTTGAGTTCCCAGAGTCAGTCTCCAGTTGAAACCGCCTCGCAGATAGCTGACCAAGATTCACGCAAAATTCCGGACTCCTCTTCAACCCAAGAACAATTATTTTGAAGAGCGACTTAGAAGCAGACCACCGGAATAAGTTTTTTTTCGACTTTCGTCCAAAGACACACCGAAACGCCAATTTCTTAGAGAGCAGACAACTTGAAGCGTTATAAACTTGCCTAACGGAAAACGACGTGTCACAATCCACAGAACGGGTCGGGAGATAGATGCAGTCCTATGTATCGAACAACTAGACATAAAGTTTGTTACCGTTTTCTTTGATACTTTGAACTTTTTGAGTTTTCATTTTATTTTCTTTTATGCATATTTGTGTAGTATCACCCCCGTTGAACTCAGTTTGCATTACGGCCCTAACCACTGTTTGATCTCGTCTGTCTAAGATCAATTCACAACGTGGGTAGGCAGACTGGAGATCAATGCAGTTACCTTGGTAACCAGGCGTTGGAAGCGAGTTGGGAACGACGAGGCTGATATCAAATTCCCACCCTAATCACCAAAAGGTTAGAACGTCACATTTGGGTGCAGCGACCGATACCAAGCCAGTTGGTCGTCACAGTACGAGACAACACGACTGACGCGACAGGCGGACGTCACGTTTGGAGCAGCGACACCCGAACGGAGCAGCGAGGAGCGAAATGCTGGCGCCGCGGCGAGGACGTCAAAATTGGTGCTGTTTGGGGACGTCACAACTGACGCCGTGGTAGATCAAGATAGAACGTCACAGTCGGCGCTGCAACCGGGGGACGACGTCACATAAGTATGAAATATATTAATCCATATCTTTCTCTGATATCATGTTTTAATAGCGTTTCCTGGCAACCAGACATGGAGAAGGAGAATTCTAACTTCGAAATCGGTATGTGTCCCTGGCAATTGACCCATCATACAGTCTTTTAAAAAGGTATAGTTTGCGGAATTAACTGTGAACTTTATGAGGAGCAACTGAGTTCGAATATGAAAAATATCGATCTTAGAAAGATGCCCATTAATAACCATTTCATATATGCCTACATATCAATGTATACATAAATAAATGCTTGTATTTTATTATTCAAAACGATATATATATATATATATATATATATCGTTCTAAATAATCAAATACATGCATTTATTGCAGATATAATTCAATTTAAATTTGAAATATGAATATATCTTAATAAATACGAGTTTGGAACGAATATTCGATTGGCTGTCAATGAAGTCATAATGTTAGAGCTGCAAAATCTTACATGAATTAATTTCAATTCTTCTGATCATTAACTGCGTTGCTTCCTTCAATGTAAACTGGAATTTAACTGTTAAAAAATATATTTCAAATGTAACTAGTAACGACTTCCCTTTGGATTAGACACGGTGTGGAATCGAGTTAAAAAGTACCAGCAGAAATGGTGTTTAATCCCAAAGGACATTCATACTGCCATTGTAGATATTTTAAATGATGGAGCCACAACTTCATCAACAGGGTAAAATTAGGCAACCGAATATAGAATAGAGGGCGTCTTGATGTCGACCCAATGTCGGGACACTTTACGACTGCCACCATCGAGGAAATCAGGTCACTGTGACCGTGTTCCCCATATAGTAACAGATGACACACGATCAACTATAAATCGTTTCTATCAGCCTATCCCGTGAGATTTAAGAATATTCTGCACAATGATCTTGGTATGACAAAGGATTCTACTTGTAGGTGCCACATCTACCACCTTATTAATCACGCTGTGGCTCATCAGATTTTGAGATTATTTGACTTTTTGAGGCAGATGTTGCTGGTTACCTTGAACGTTTTCTAAATTTTGGGTTCACTGTTTGAGACAATCTAAGCAGTAAAAACTCCACTCCCTCTTACCTGCTTCAAAGAACTTCGTTTCATTTGCACGTAAAGTGATGGCCTCATTTTTGGGGGATGCAACAGACAGTGTGTCTGTCGGCTATATTCATAAGGCAAACACCATCAATGTAGAGTACAATGCCAATTTACTAAGGCCGTTGAAAAACGAAAAAACTGACAAATGGGATCATGTTGTATCAGGATAATGCTCCAGCACATTAGTCCTTTGTTTCAGTGGGTGTTACGCGTGATTCAGATTTTGAGCTGATTGATCACACTCCC
>CAHIKZ030004686.1:740000-747500 GCA_903632075.3 Acanthosepion pharaonis
CTACTGGACTTTATACCGAATTTACTGGAGAACTATTTTGAGAGAACGATTTTGAAAATTTCAAAAATAGTTCTTTATAAAATATGGCTATTATTATCAATATCATCAATTCATTCAAACCTTTTAAATTTTTAACTTGCTCATCCCAGCTTCGTTTCTTGCCTCCAACATGTCTCGTATGTAATGTATTTTCTGGTTCCCCGTTCATTATTTGTGTCTAAAATATTTAAGGTGTAACTTTCTCTTAGTTAATATAGATTTCGTTTTAATATTTATCTTGTCAAACCTTACGCCTTCATCATATGCTATCCTGTTAGTATTCTCATCACTGATCAGTAGATTTCCATCGATTTCGCTTCAGGTCTCTCTTCCAACTGGGAGAAATCATATCCATCATTCGATAATATAGAGACGATTACATATTTGAGAGAATGTCAGCATTAGTTTTCTGTTTTTAGTAAACATGTTAAATCGAACGTTTAATAACTGAGATGGACTCACATATCTTTTCTTTCTTACCATAACTTATTATTTATATGCAGCAATAAACTTTATAACATTACCAACATTTCTAACTTATAGTGTCAACTAACTTTCATATTAAGCTTCCAAAAGTGTATTGTTTTACTTAACAGTTTTGATATTTCTGTTCCATTTAACATTACATTATATTTTTAAACTGTCTTTTTATAGAGATAATAGATTTGGATATTAATTAATGGAACAAAGCATTTTTCTGGCACGGAAGTTTCAATTCCAAAAATTCGGATGGAACGAAGATAAGATAGCATTAACCGATTTTTACAGTCGAGAAATATTCACTTGGTAAATTTTTAAAATTTATTTTCCAATGAGCATAAAGTATTCATTTTTTCTAATAGATATATATATTTTTTTCATCCATATTTATTGGGAATATAATTTATCGTTATATAGCAATAAGACGATTCTTCTGAATAACGAAAAAATTAAACGGCAAAAGTTTAATTTCCTACACACAATATATTATTTTTTTTTAATATTTTTTCAGATACGAAATAAATTTTATATATATATACGTGTGTTTCTTTAGGTTAGAATATTTTAACCATTCATTTCATTTCTTCTAAACAAATTTTAGTTTATCCATCCGTTTATGATTACGAAATATAAGTTACTGAAAATGTTGAAGCAGTTCTCCTTATGTGATGACACTGAAATGTGTCAACTATACGAATTTTATGAGAAATAAAGACTTGGGGGTCCTAGTGAGGCATTGGCTTCTTTGTCCATCTAGTGATCATTTTTATTTCAGTTTGGTAGAAGTTAGGTTTTACCGGTTATGCAAACACACGGAAACACATTTTCAACAAAACCCCATAAAGACTGAATATGATATTCTAAAATACAAGAATCTTGCACAGGATCTCTATTAGACAAAAGAAATACATGTGATGTAAACTTAACCGATGAAAAATTAAAAGAAAAACAAGAATAAAAAAAATAGGAGAATAAATGTAAATTATAAAAATATAGTTTTACGGTATGGTATATTTATGTGTTAACGTGCTCAATAGCAGGAATAGAGCGTATGTAAATATAAAAGCGGCCATTTTGGATAAAACCCAGCGTCGATAGGCTGTCTGACGCTTAAATGCAATGCGTTTAAGATTGCGTTTAAGCAAGAAACGGGCATATTCAGATGTTCTGATCTGAGCTCGGAAAACGTGCGAGAGTGTTAGACTCAAAATGTTTGAAATCTGACTAGTCAGAATACTACTTGACTATCGAGAAATAAGACAACGTTTGTGGTAATATGAATTTCATCCCAAAGATAAACGTCCAAGACTCAAATGGCTTCAGCGCAGTAAGCGATGATCTGTTCGATAAAAAATAGCCATACAAAATAATAGGACAAATGAGAAAGAGAGAGAAAAAAAAGTTAAAAGAAATTAAATATATAGTACGGTTAGATATTTTTTCGAGATGATGCAAATTGATAATCTTTGATTTTTATCAATTCCTGTTTCTCTAATTCAACAAAAGTTTGTTTTTACCGTGCGTGCGTTAAATCACACGAAATTGAAATCATATATTTTCAGGTGTTGACAAGTTTTCTTTAACCTTGGTTTCTTAATATATCTGTATATTATTAAATATCTACATAATGTGATAAACGACAAGAGGAGCTTGTGATTTCGAATAACTCTTGGTGTTAATAATGCTCAACAATTGTTTATCATTTTGGCGTTATAACATTCGTTCAAGCACGTTTTCGAACCGATTATAAACATTTTCGAACCGGATGTCAACATTTTTGAACAGAATGTAAACATTTCCGAAACTAATGTAAAACTTTCGAACATAATATAAACATTTTCGAACCAAATGTAAACATTTTACAAACAAATGTACACTTTTTCAAGCCAACTGTAAACATTTTCAAGAAAATGTAAATATTTTCAAACCAAATGTATACATTATTGAACCAAATGAAAATATTTTCGAGCCAAATGTATATATTTTTGAGCCAGATGTAAAAGATTTCAACTAAATATAAACATTTTCGAACCACGTGTAAAAATTTTCGAAACAAATTTAAATATTTTTGAACCAAATGCAAATATTTATTGTAAACCGTTCATAATCTCTGCAACTATACAGAGAAAAAAAAAAAGATTCATCCACCCACGTAGCACCAGGAAATATACAGTATCAGATATAATTCTGTAACAATCAAAATTTTAATTATAGGGATTTGACAATTCTATGTGGTAGGATACTAATCATAAAAATACATGACATAAGTGAAACGTAAGTATGATCTCTTTTCTTGAATCCCAAAAAATGTACCTTATTTCTTTTAAATATTAAACAAAAATTAAATATATCCATCTACAGGATGGGATATCTCAGATCAAATATCTACTCGGCCTCGCATTGACTACTGACTTGAAATGAAACAAATATATTGAGTCAATAGCTTCGTCCACAGCAAGGAAGGTTGGCTCCCTGAGCCGCACCAGGAAATTATTCTCGCCGGAGTCGATCCTCCAAATCTAAAAATCAACCATGCGCTCTTACATTGAGTATTGCTGCCATATATGATCTGGTGTCCCTTATATTTATCAAGATTCTTGATAAGATGCAAAGTAATTGGCCCTAATCTGGCACCTCATCTGCAGTCGCTCTCTCACAGATGTGCCGTCGCCTCCCTCAGTCTTTTTTACAAATACTTTCATGGTAACTGCTCCGAAGAGCTGCTTTCGCTGGTTCCCAAACTTCATGAATCTAAGCGGTGTACTAGACTGGCATCTCGATCACACCCTTTCACTCTAGAAATTGTTAAATTTAGCCGTCTCTTCTACTCCAATAATTACATGTCTCGCACCACTCGCCTATGAAACTCCTTCCCCATTTCCTGTTTTCCTGTTAGATATAACCACCAACTATTCAAATATCATGTCAATCGACGTCTCCAGATGCCCTGATCTATCTCCTATCCCTCTCTTCATCCTTTCCTCTAACACTGCTATTTCCTCTCGCTCCAACTCACTGTAACCCCTTGCATGCTAGTGGCTTCCCGCCTTGCTTGGGGTGAAACGCTTAAAAAAAGTTTTAATAACATCATATGCATCAAATGACACTGGAAAGAACCAAATAGTAATTTAATTTGATTTAAGGAATGTCTCTTTGGGATGAGGGTGATAAAAAATTTCTCAGTACTTATTTTGGATTTTCTTGCGGTAACTCTAGATTTTTGATAATGCATCAGTTGCAGATGCTGCAAGATAAATTTAAGTGTTAAAGTCGTAAGTACTTTGCAGATTCAGAAAAATGTACTTAAAAATGCAATATGAAAGACTTAAAAGTATATTGCCTGTGTTCTAAACCTTCTAATGCAAAAAGGGGAAAAGATGAATATAACAATCCCTTAAATGGATATGTTTAATTCTGAAAGTATTTTTTGGTGGGGATTATTGCAATGGTAAAAGAGCCGATGTACAACTGCATCTGTTCGAAATAAAAACTTAAGACGATATACAACTGAGGAATTATTGCTTGAAAGCATAGACAAGCATATATACTTCAAATACATTCTATTTCCAATAAAAGAATAGCACAGATTTCAAATAACCAGAAAATAAATTACGAAATATAAAATAATGTAACGATCAATAAGTTCAACCTGGCACTCTTATATTGGAACAGACTAAATGCGTTTTCTAAATT
This sequence comes from Acanthosepion pharaonis, assembly GCA_903632075.3. NCBI lineage: Eukaryota > Metazoa > Mollusca > Cephalopoda > Sepiida > Sepiidae > Acanthosepion > Acanthosepion pharaonis. Next base: position 744,213 of record CAHIKZ030004686.1, read on the forward strand.
TTGGAAATAAATCCTGGTGAATTTCACTGTTTAAGAAAGTATATAAAACAAGACAGCGACACAAATACTAAAAATAACTTTTATAGGAATAAGAAATAATGTCAAATTAAAAGGTACGCTCAATATATATATATATATATATATATATATATATATATATATATATATATATATATATATATATATATATATATATATATATTGAGCGTATATATATATATATATATATATATATATAGTTATTTGTTAAAAAATATCATTCCTTCGCTACATATGAGTTCTCATGTTTCAAAAACGAGAGCCGCAACCATCAATATAATTAAATTGAATTAGAGTAACAAACCCTGTTTTCTCAAAATAATTATAATCTAAGCTCTACTTCTGTATGGAGCACTGTTACCTAACGTGTTCTTTCCAATTTTTCTAAATACTACACACACACACACACACACACACACACACACACACACACACACACACACACATATGTGCTCAGACACACATATGTGTGTGTGTATATATATATATATATATATATATATATATATATATACACACACACACACACATATATATATATATATATACATGTGTGTGTGTGTGTGTGTTGTGTGATAAGATAAATTCTTAAGGTATGCTATGTTTCTGGTGTAAAGTGTTCAATATCAGGGATAGAGCGTATGCAAATATAAAATTGAATATTGAAGTTAAATTCCAGGGGAAACTGTCAGTTTTGTGTTTAAAACGCAACTGTCAGGGTGATGACGTCCATAATTCTTTCAAATATATACACACAGATTATATAAAAGAATTATAAAAAGAATGCATATACATAAAATGTCTTAATATATATATATATATATATATATATATATATATATATATATATATAGTTTATACCTTATTTTTTTTATCGATACAATATATTTAGGCAAATACTCCGTTACTAATTAAACATTATTAATTACTTTTACTGGCCTAAATTTTCGATTAATTACGGAGACATTATTGCATTCTCCGACATGAAACGAAGCTGTATGTCTATACAGAAACCATCATTTGATCTGACGTGCTATAACATTCAGCTGCTGGTTATGAACTGTAATTTGGAATTTGCTAACAAGTCTCTTCTCTGTAGGTGAATAGTATAGCATGTCAGATCAAATGACGGTTTACTTATAGGAATTGTGCTTCGATTCCTGTCAGAGAATACACATTTTCTACGAAAATTCAAACATGTAAATGTCTTTGATAGAGTTTAACTAGAAACAAAGCATTTACTTGAAGAAGTTTTATCTATATAAATAATTTATAAACAGACAATAAATTCAATAATTGTCGGAATTAATAATTTCATTATACATACATACATATACTATATATATATATATATATATATATATATATATATATATATATATATATATATATATATATATATATATAATTATAGATTATTGAAAAATATATTTGTTGTGAAATATATTAGCTAATACATTTCGCCGTTTAAGGCTTCATCAGATCAGAAAACGAAAGAATGAAATTAAATAATGATATCTTTTATTTTTCACAAGCTGGCATTTCTCGTGCCTAGAAAAGAAAGAAGAGAGAAAATGAGTGAATTTAAAAAAAAAAATCCTTTATCTTTTATAGCTTCTAGCAATTCTATTCCTATTTCCATGGCAGTCATATTGACGCGCTACATTCTTTATTTTCACCACTCCAGATTATTGAATCAGGGGCGTATAATTCTATTTACACAGAGTCGACTATCATTTTGTATTCCATTCATAAGGAGGAAGATCTCTTTTCTTGACCCAACTAAAAGCTCCCTTGATCACTTTATTCTTGGCACCTTCAAATATAATGACACCTCTAATGTTTCCTACGTATACTCATAATATGTACAATTTACATTTCTCTTACTCACAGTTAGAACCAATGCAGTAACTCTCAAAATTGCGTGGTTTTTAAGCCTTGTAGTGGGTGAATAATAGTATAAAGAATCGGGAAGGGATGTCTGAGGAATCAACTCATTTCTTATGTATATACATTTGTTTATATGGATGAATTTATTATTTTAAATATTTACCTATTTGCCGAATGCGTCCGACAGTGCCTGTGCGCAAATATATGTATGTAGATAGATACTGGTTTTGTAGAAAACTTTAAAATTGTCAGTAATTTTAAAACTGAAAATGCAATTTATCAATGGCTTCGTCTTCAGTCATGTAACACTTATTTTAAGAGAAACTATTTGATGAATATATCCAAAGCTCATGGGCGCTTTATAGGCTAGTGTACTGATTGACATATGCCAACACTTCCAGTCATAGTCTGAGATTAAAGCTCAAGCCTTTCCCAATACCGTGGTATTTGAAATCAGGGTGAAAATAGCAGTGTTTCCGAATGCAGATGATATTAATATTCAGTTTACTGGCATGTGATCAGGCAGCTGATTTATGTTATAAATTGTGTGAACATTGAAGGTGGAAGTTAATGTAGATTAGACACAAGTAGTTTTGTTTATTGACATTGTAGGTGATTTTTCAAACATTACGCCGAAGTCAGGACAACAGTAGAACACGACCCGTGATGGCGGATGGGATTCTGGTATATGTGAGACTCATGTTTGCCTTTCAGTGACACAGTACTCATCTACGGTTCATTATTCCTAGGGAGAGTAGCAGGGGCCAATTTAACTGAGAAACCTTCCGGGATATGTTCACTAATATGCGTATTATGCTCCTGGCCATGTTCACTCACATGTGTAATATGTCCGTGAATATTTTGTAAAAGCCAAATACGTAATCTATCATGTGATGCAGTCTACACCTAACTGCCATCATGCGTTCCAATTCCATTTGATTTAAACAATTTATTGCCATTTTCATTAAAGTTTTCTTTCTCAAAGATGGACTGACTCCACCACGGCGATGAAGCCCCACGTACCAATGACTATCAATGGCTGGGATGGGACAAAGACAATGCTATATGAAGAGGCTGTAAATATGCGATTATCACTGACTAGAATAAAGTTTAACCTTGACACACAGGAATTATACATAGGTAACAATATATATTAGTTCTCATAATATTAAAACAACAGCAAAAGTGAGAAAGTTTTAAAATTACCTGGTATGGTTTGGTTTGGTTTGTTTTACAGCATATCAAACTCAATGGGTTACTTAATGCCGACAAAATTTTCATTGTTGGTCATATTTTTATCCAAAAATCTATTTCTGGTAATATATTTCCTTCAGAAATCTATTTCTAGCAAGACATTTC